>CANXYI010097146.1:0-10638 GCA_948208565.1 Hura crepitans
TATATATATATATATATATATATATATATATATGATTTCCTTATCATGTAACATCACATAATATATAGATAAACAATACATATATTGAAATTGAACATCACTCAATCTTGGTACTACTGAGTTGAGGCCTTATCTTCAATCTACTCTTCAACCTATAAATCATAAAAACAAATGATGCACTAAACTAGAAAGATTAGTGGTATATATTATGACATACACCACAAGGCTCACATGTAAGGTGTATTTGTCATAACATTGTAAATAATGCAAAACATTTATGAGATACTTATAGTGTGTGCAAACTAATTCGATCATTTTATGTAATTCATTATATATCATCACAAAACATCGGCATTTTCTAATTTGAGGGCTTACTTAAGTATTGTTAATTATTTTTATTCAAATTATTTATTTAGGTTGGATAATAATCAATAGACATTATCCTAATGCAAGATAATGGAAATCTATGGTTGCAAAGGCCATATATGTAATATAAAGAATCAAGGGCCATATAAACCATATGAGCACCACAAACGGTATATGGGGACCTAAAGGTCATATATCGAATAATATCTTAAGCCAAATACATTGGTTCAGAGACCATAAAAAGGTGCTCAAAAGTAATAAATAGGGGCACAAAGGGTATAAATATGCACCAGAGTGCACTAGTAGCTACTAGACTCGCTAGTTTACTAATTAACTTTCCAAACTAGGTTGTCTACATTCATATGGGCCAAAGGTCATTAATTACATTTTGTATAATTTCAAAGATTTTGAAATTTAGCCTTTTAATTCAATTTTTATGTCACATATATCATCAACATCATGTCACAAGATTTCATTCATTAATACCTTAAGCATCATCACACATATGTCTAAGTCCAATAGGCCATACAAATCATAAAGAATTAAGATGTCATAACTCATGGTAGGCCATTAAGCCATAGTTCATAAAAAATACGATAATAATTTCATAAAACAATAATAAAATGGCCTAAAAAAACCATTCTCAAAAATCCTAAAAATCTAAATTAATCATTATTTTTAGACAATACCATTTGATATTCAAAAATTCCAATACCAATGTTTATTTGGAACACTTGAGTAATAGGTTGTTGGATCATTTTGAACAAAAATACAATATTTTACGGTTCAGATTTAACTATGTTGCTTTTAATAAAAATTTACAATAAAAATATTAGTTGTATTTTTAACCATCTTAATGACTTAATTTTTATTCCAAATTATTTCCATAATTTTGTTAGAAATAATTCTTCCACCCAGTGGCATTAGTGTAACTCGAGTCTCAAGAAACACTATTCTTATCTCGTGAAGTACTATTCATAACATTAGGATTTTTTGGTGCTATATTTTTCTCATCTTAAAAGAATATCATCCTTTAAATTACCTAGTTCAAAAAGCTATGCATACTACTCTCTCATCTGAGCCTCACTCCCCTATGTTGCTTCCTTTATTTAATGGTGCATGTATGGCACCTTTACTAAGGGCACTATATTATTGCTTAAGTCTTTCATTTCTCGAGCAAGAATCTTAACTAGTTCTTCTATAGATGATATGTCTAGTTGTATCTCCACATCTTCAATTTCCAATACAAGTGAAGGATCTGATTTGTATCTTTATAGCATCAATACATGGAAGACATCATGAATTTGTTATAATTTTAAAAGCTAAACTAATCTATAGGCTATTGGCCCTATACCATATATTATCTTGTATGGACCGATAAACATCAAACGTAATTTGGCTTTCTTGCAAAATTGAAACACTTTTTTCCATGGTGATACTTTGAGTAACACTTTGTTAATTACTTTATAGTCGATGTCTTTTTACTTCAAGTAAGTGTATGACTTATTTCATTATGATGTAGCTTTTAGTTTATTTCTAATAATCTTTACTTTGTCTTCAAAATCCTTTATTAGATATGGTCCCATAAGTTTGTTCTCATTTAGCTCACTTCAAGAAAGAGGTTTTATGCACTTCTTCCTGTATAGAGCTCCATAAGGTGCCACAGCTTTATTTGACTAGTGACTACTGTCGTAAGTTAATATAGCTAAGGAAAAGTAGTGATCCAAACAACCTTTAAACTCTATAGAGCACCTTCTTAGCATATTTTCTAGCACCTATAAAATGCTTCCTTGAAAAGCATAATAAATAACTTGATTTCAAAGTCGATCAAAGATATAAGTTACTTGAATGACTCACTTGAATTGACTATCCATCTATAGATCAAATGCGATGATAAAATTGAGTCTAGTGCCCAAGCCATTATACAACTTCTTCTAGAATCTCAATTTAAACCTCGAGTTTCTATTAGAAATTATAGTAGGTGACACTTTATACAATCTTACTATCTTGTTAATATATAGCTCTGTAAGCATTTTTATGGAATAGTCCATCCTTATTGGTATGAAATGAGAAGTCTTGGTCAACTTGTCCAAAACTGCCCATAGCAAGTCATATTTACATCTTATCATTAACAATTAGACCTAGCGTTCTTGCATAATAGTTGAGTTATATATGCTACAATTATAAAAAAGCCCTTAGCAAACCACCTATAATAGCTAGCCAAACATAAGAGACTTTTTTATCTCAGTCACATTTCTAGGTTACTACTATTGTAAGTTCACTTCTACCTTACTTGTGCTAACTTTAATACCTATAACAGAAGATATGTGTCCTAAGAAAGACATCTCATCAAGCTATAACACACACTAGCTTAGCTTAGCATATAACTCCTTATCCCTTAAATCCTATAAAATAACTCAGAGATGTTACTCATGATCCTCTTTGTCCATAGAATAGACCATAACATCATCACTAAGGGTAACCACAAACTAGACAAAATAAGGTCTGAAGACTCTATTCATCAAATCCATGAAAGCCATTGGTGCATTAGTAAGCCTAAATGGCATTACAAAAAACTCACAATGGTTATATCAAGTTTCAAAAGTTGTCTTAGGCACATTCTTTTCTTTAACCTTAAGCTGATGATACCCTGATCTCAGGTTAATCATGGTGAAGACTCTAGCTCCCCTAAGTTGATCAAATAGGTCATTAGTATGGAATAATGGATAATTTCACTTAACAGTGACATTGTCCAATTGCCTATAATCCACACAACCCCTTAAAGAACCATCCTTCTTCTTGAGAAACAATACTTAGCCTCCCTAGGGTGAAGCACTCAATTTAATGAAAACATACCAAGCAATTCGTGCAACTGCATTTGTAATTACCCGACTATTCCAATGTTATAATTACACAGTACCCAAGGCTTTAAAAGTGTGCTTGGAGTATCGGGTCACCTTTACAAGGCTTAAGGTAGGGTGGACTAGTCAAGAAATTTGATGGGCTTGAAAATAATGAAAATGAAGTAATTTAAAAATTTAACAGAATAAATAAATTATAATAGGTTGTAATCTAGTGGGCCATAGGGTTATATTGAGTCGGGTCAGTAATGACTTGAGATGTACCCAGACAGACATAAAAATACCTTACCATAAAGGTTAAAAATTCCCTTGAGTTCATAGATGAAAGAAATTTTGAATTTCAAGGTTATTTGTAAATTTTCTTAATTTTAGAGTTTTACACGAAAACTAAGGTAGTTGGTTAATTGTCTTGTTGATGAAATTTGGCTATGAAATTTTGTGTGCCCCTAAATAAGGTTATTTAAGGATTTTTAAAATAAACATGATGATTTTTAGAGGTCCGAGTGACCCGAGAATTTAGTTCACCTACTTTTTCGAGGGAATTTTTGCAATAAAATTTTGCAAGCATCTAATTAGGCTTAATTGAGGATTTTAGGAAGAAAATGATGATTTTTTGACATTCCAGTGATTTTTAAAATTTCTCCAAAGTTTCAACTCAAATTTCTCAAAAAATCGAAGTTCGAAAAGTTTAAAATTTTTATGGCTTAGGAACAGTGTGGTGTAGGAAAAAAAATAATAATAGTAGTAATAATAATAATAATTAAATAAATGAGATAACAAACTAATGAATTAAATAATAATAAAAGAGAAAAAAGGGGGAAGAAAGAGAAAAAAGAAAAGAAATTAGAGGGGAAAATAAAATAAAAAGAGTTGGCTACCAAAGGGAGGTAAAAGGGAAAGAAAAATAAAAAGAAAAGAAAAAAATAAATAGGAAGGTTGCAAATGGGGCAGCCATGATGGGAAAAGGAAGAAGGAAAGAAGAAAGGGAAAAGAAAGAAAAGAAAAAAAGAAGAAGATGAAGAAAAGAAAAAAACTTGGGGATAGTAGCCCTAAAAATTCTAGGCAAGTGAACTTTCTTCTTCCATTATTTGAATTCTCTTCAATTAATTTTAGTTTTTTGACTTAATTGAGGATTTAAGACTAGGGGAAATTATTGCTAGAGTTTTACAAGAGATGTGTGTGGTAGATTTTGAGGGGGAATGGAATTAAGAGAATAATTTTTGAATTTCTGGTTAGGGCCAGAACTGATTCATGTCTAGGTACATCAAAGAGTATTTTAGCTATAACTATCTATATAGATGTCTAAATTGTGTGAAATTAGTGGAAAATGAAAGCTATAACATAGGGATACAAGTTTGTAGAAGAAAGTTTCCCTTAATTCTTTGTATATTTTTCCCAAAAAATCCTATTAGTAGATGTATTTGCACTGACAAGTAAAATGCATGATTTTTGAACCCAATGAAACTAGACTCATAGGGATAAATTTTTTTTCTACAAATGTCTTGAATCAATTCATAACCTTAGTGCTCTCAAAAATGTGACACAAGTTATGTTTGGAAAACTCTAATAGATAAAGTGTCTTAAGAGTAGTAGAGGATAATTAGGCCATAACTATTTTTATAGTAGTCAGAATAGTGTGAAATAAAATTCCTAAGAAAGATAAAACATAGGGGTATATCTTTGTAAAAGATATTTTTCTCTAGTTAGTCCTAGTTTTTTCCTAGAAAATTAGACATTACAATGATACCAATACTATCTGAAGAATGTTAGAAGTTAAAGGACTTGGAAAGATGTTATGGATTAAGAAAGGCACCACAAAAGTCAAATAGACTAGAATAATGATAGTCATATAGGAATAGATACATGTTTTTAATGAAGTATATATGCTTTGATTTGTAAACTCTAAAAATCACCTGTGCCAAGTATGTGTTAAAGTTTAAGTGGTGCATGTTGTATGCTAATACATGTGGTATATGTATGTGAATGCTTAAATTAGGTTTGAGTCAAGAGTGTGCAAGTTAATTAGGGCTGAATGTCTAAATTGATGCTTATTTCATGTACATTTTTAAAGATTATGAGTAAGTGTATTTGAGCATGATGTATAAAAAGCTAAATGCTTAAGCATAGAGTATGAGTAATCACCATGACTTGAATGAAATAATATGAATATTAATGTAGAAGTTTAGGTGCTAATGGTAATGCATGCTTATTAATGTGAAATTGATAAATGTGATAATTGTAAATGATGAAAATATGTTTATGATATTCAAATGCATTATTCATGTATGAGCCTTCTCATTTATGTGTTTAAATAGATAATAAATGCATTATGTGTAATTAGTGTTAAATTAAATTCTAAGAAATAGGTATGTGTATGTACGTATAAACTTAAGTGTTATGGAAGTATGCATAAATGAGTTATGGATGTGATATTGGAATACAAGTGGAGTTAATTATGATGGTCGTATGGTCACTAAATGATAGTCGTGCATGTATATAGCATTATGGCCATAATAAGCCATTAGCTTATATTAATCTATATATAGGCATGAATGATGGATTGTATGTAAATGGATGTAAATTTGGGCATCCAAGTATGTTGTAAGATGTTATAGGAGTTATGTATGTGATTTTGTGGCCTTAACCAATTAGGGCAAAAAAATGCATGTACAATGAGCTCAATGTGTATTTCTTGACATCTACATGTGAATTAACTTAAATAGCTCATTTTTGCTTTAATGCCATTTTGTGCATGCAAAAGTGACAAATAATGTGTGTGTGTGTGCTTAGTCATGGCTGAATGCATTAAATGTGTCCATGGTGTGAATTAGGCACCTTTAAGATAATAAGTGCATGCATGAATGATTAACATGGCTAAATGATAGAAATGTGATTGTTAAGCATACTATGATATGCTAGGCATCATTAGGTATGTGTGTATATGTATAATGATAAAGCAGTGCGTTTGGAATGCTAAATTGTTATATCTGTATATTTTAGACTTATGAGGCCTAGTAGCAGCTAAAATGGTAATTTAAAGAATTAATGAGAACCGAAGTGCATAAATATGCACTATGATATGGTTATGTGTTAATAAAGCGTGGTTGATGAAAAACACATAAATTGATGACCTTGTAACTATGTGAGCTAAAAGTGCATGAATGAATGGTATGAAAATGGTTAATATTCCAAATAAAGAATTAAGGCTTCTACACTTAGGAAGTAAAATCTCTTTGCAGTAGTAAGCTATAATGAGCCTAAGTTGGCTATATGACATAATTATGCAAAATATGTTATAAGCATAATGTAATAAAACATGTTATGGGCATGATAAAATGATACATACTATGTAATACCTATACACCGAGGCTCCAAGAATAGTGCTCGAGACACAAAAAGGGCACCCAACATGCTAGGTCACTTGCATAAATCTCGAGGTATAAAAAGAATGAAAACAGCCTTAATTAAAACTGTAGTAGAACCAATAAATTAAATTGGGTCATAAGGCAGCGAGCCATGGGCCCAGATGGAGCAGGGATGAGAATGACCCTAGATAAGCCCGGATAGGTGTGAAAATATTACACCGTGATGGTTAAAAATTGTAATGAATCCAACGGCATAGGAATTTTAATTTTTCAAGGTTGTTTTGAAAATTTTTGAACGCCTTGAGGAATTGGGATTTTCGGTGAAATTGTATTAGCATAGTTCCCATAGGAATTTTAGAATGAAATTTGGTGTATCTAATTGAATGTAAATTAGGATTTTAGAAATAAGCTTGACAATTTTTAGAGGTCTGAGCAGCCGTATAAAAATTTCCATGTTCTGCCGAAAATTTAATTGCTGCCGAATGCCAAATTTTTAATTTGCCCACTACCTAATGGAAATTTGATGCAACATTTTGTGAGCATGAAATTACGATTAAATGAAGGTTTTAGGAATAAATGGTACATTCTTTTATGACCATTCGATTTTTTAAAAATCCCCAAAGTTCGCACCCTTATTTTTGAAAAATCGACTTTCGGGGCGATCGAAGTGTCACATCTCATAACCTAAGGCATCCTTGACACTCCTTAGTAATTGAGACATGTGGCCATGTCCATGGGTGGAAACTTGGCCCACTATCTCCGTCCACTCACCCTCTACTTTTCCTTCTTTTTTCTTTCTCTTTTCCATTTTCTAGGCTAGTCATGTTTTAATTTTTTCCCCTTTATCCTTAGCTGTCCAACTTGAATTGCCTATCCAACATAACCATTCCTCCCAGAATTAAGTAGCCATTTAATTCTTAAAGGGGGTTGACTTCAATTACTAAGCAAGGTAGCCAAGCGAAGGATGAGAACGGACAAGTTAGGCAAGTAGACACCTATTAACCTTATGGGTTTTTAGCTTAGTGTAAGTCCCTCTTCTCTTAATTTTATTTTTTTAATTAAGGGATCCTCCCTTTCCTTAACAACCAAAATTTTTTAGTGGAAGTAAGTGTGTGATCTTGGTGGTTTGTTAGAGGTGGAAGCACAAGGAGAAACAAAAAGGGGAACGTGAGGCAGCAAGGGGGAAGCTTCACAGTTGAAGGGTAGCAGAGGGTGGCTTTAAAGAGGTCAATGAATTTAATCAAATTTTTAGCATGTGTTGATCCCTCTTAATGTAAATTTCTCAACGTAGTAGTGTGTAATTCTTGACTATAGTATGTGAGATTAATAAATCTTTAACATGTCTTGAGCTGCCAACATGACATGGATATGCTAAGGGAGTGAAGTTCTGAACTAATATGAATTTTATATGTATGTTTTAGTTCTAGTTTGTGTATTTGTGAATTTAGTTCATCAATAGCATACCCTATTTCTTTCCCTTAGAGCATTTCATTAAAGCGGTTCTTAATGTAATAGGGCTAGCCATAATAACAATTTAACTAATATTATGTAGCTATATGTGTTTTGAAATGTAGTGGGTTAAGTGCTGAGTTGCATATGTAATTTTTGGTGAGGCTGTTGTAAGTGTGTGAAGGTTGGAGTTATAATTTAGGTGTCGTTTAGGGGTTTATTGGGAGGTATAATCAAATATAAAATAACAATGTAGAAAGGAAGAACTAGATGACATTTTTTTTGCTTGTAAAAAGTGTTTAGCATCTTATAGGAATTAGGGAAAAAAATGAAGTGGTGAGGTGGAGAATTCTATTTTTGTGCTTATAGGAGTGATGTACTGAGATGGAAAGTGTGCTATGGGATGCACCTATGTATGCCCTTGTTAACAATGCAAAAAGTATGGTATACATGTAAGGCAAATTAATGACAATAGATGGTTAGTAAATTAATATGGTTGAAACATAAAGAGTAATTATGATGTATGTGCTCTTAGTAAGTCCATATGGTTTTGTATGAAATAAATAAAGGTAATATGTAAGATTGAAAAATTATGCAAAGAGTATATTTTTCTATTATCAACCTAATTAGATAAGAGACTTGGTATCTGAAAACAAGTATAAAAGATAAAATGTTGAGTGGTTTGCATGTTTGAGAATTGAGTGATTAAAAAATATTGGAGGTATACCATAACATTGATGAAATAATTCATTCATGAGAATGGTATATTTAAAAGAGTTTTCATTATATATTATGAAGGTAATTAAAATGATAATAACTATGACGTATTAAATTGATTAGGATACTTAGGTGTGAAATTAAAATAACATAAATTATTAAGCATGAAATGGTGCACATGTCCTTATGATAAAATAGGCATACGTGTATGAGATACATGGCATAGAAATGGTTGAATAATAAACCCATGTTCAATAGGTTAAGGGGTGAACTAAAGTTACTGAATTTTTGTGATTAAATAGGCCTAACTAAAAGTAGAAATGGCATGAAGATAAGCAAGCAAATTTGAGACTTATATGTTCTTAAGTTAAATAAAATTTGAAGTTAATGTGTAATAATTAAGGTGACATGAATTTTTAGCTTGTAATGGCTAATTATTTTGGCATGCAAGGAGGCATAGAAAGATGCCTAAAATATATTGGCTATGGGCCTATAACCTCGACAAAAACTCGTAAAATGACCTGTAACTATCCTATGAAAAGGACTACCTTAGACTAAACTTGAATACTACTCATAAATTATACATAAGTGGATTTATAATATCAAACTAAAATGAACTCAATTATATTTATAGGCAACATTTACGTTGAGCTGAGAAAATAGACTTGAAATTGTCTTGTAGGACCAAAACGAACCCATAACTATCCCGGTCAAAATTTGACTGAAAATAAATTCACAACAGATTGTTAAATATTGTTAAATATTATGAAATGATTATTAGTAAATATATGAAAGTGAAAGGAAGTTCGATGGCCTATTAATTAAATACCCACTAGATGGGTTAACCAGTCAACTTAGGGATTATCAATTATTAGATTGTTTGATTATCAGACTAGGCCGGTGCAACGATCGATGTTTATTATTGAGCCACTGCACTAGTCTACAAGGCAGACACTCCTTATTGCTACCACATTGATTATATATTGAATTACGCTATTACAACAGTGAAGGTCCCCAAAAAGGCCATTGCATTAGTCTACTGGGTAGACCAATATATGATTTGCACACTTGGAGCTATTATTTGATTATGTCAGTGCAAAGGCACACATCCCAGAAGGCCAATGCACTAGTCTGCAAGGTAGACTATCATTTTGCTAGCCTACTTTGTCGGTAATTAGACTATGCTAGTGCTACAGTGTAGGTCCGTAATTAGGCTACTGCACTAGTTTGCAAGGTAGACCATGGGTCAGTGTAGTGGCTAAGGTCCATAATGCGTACCACTGCACAATTATTATTTCCCTCTTTGGTCAAGTGTGTTTGGGTGTAGTCTACCTAGTGAGGCCTACTTTATAACTTAGATACTAACGGTGAGATTAAATTAACAGGAAAAATAAATTGTTTAAATTAAGTGATTGAAGGATGTACATTGATATAAAAAGGAAAGAATTATTGAGAAGAGAAAAAAATATATACACACTTAATTTAGAATAAATCTGGTGTTCTTAATTACCATTAAAATAAATGTTGAGTAAGCTACAGAAATAAATTAAAGATGATTAATGGCAGAGCATACTAGAAATTGACTGGGGTATATGGGAGAAGAAAATAATATATATATATATATATATATATAATCACAATAAAAGTTGTATATTTAATTAATATTAATATGACAGTTGAATTATTATATGAAGCATTTGATGAAATTCGTGTTGCGACCTGAACAGAATTACTTTACTGATGGACTGAAATAACATGTATATATATTTACTTGCAAAATTATTCAAGCTTTCTTTTAATCCTAATTTTATGACATGGGTAAAATAAATTACTTACATGAATCAAGTAGGACATGTTTTTAATTAATTAAATTCACCACT
>CANXYI010097365.1:0-19409 GCA_948208565.1 Hura crepitans
CATAAAATAATTTTATGTGTAGGTTCATTCAACTTCTAGTGTAGCTTATTGTATATGGTTCAAGATACAAATTTGTTTTAAATTTTTAATTGCATGAAGAAGCCCCTTCAGAGTGGAGGCATGTGTTCGATTTATAACTAAATACAATTCTTTTATCATGTTCCCATTGACATATACCCAGTCAAAGAAAAGCACAAACCTGCCGAACTTCATTTGCTTCATTGAAAAATCTCATTAAGCACCTTTTAACAGCTGATCATGATCGCCTACAGATAGGTTAAGTCATATATAGAATCTGATGCTTGCAGAAAAATACACATTTAAATTAAACAAGCTATGCATTTTTCATTTACCACCTCGCCTGTAAGTTTGCTCAAAGCATTATTCGCCTTGAACCTGAGGGACATGCATGTTTTTACTAATTGACATATTTTTAATTAGCTTACCTTGATTTTCTTATTTTAGAGTCCTCCTCAATCATCTTACGTCTAAGAGCTCAAGGAACCGAAAATTTAAAGAACTTCATTCAGATGTTAAAAAAAAAAAAAGAGATCAATGATCTCTTTGTAATTTATACTACAAAGCAAACATAGGCAAAATTTAAAGATATGGAAAAGCAAAACAGCTGGAAATAATTAAGCAAATGCTCATTACATTTTACGTTCTGATCTGGCGATCTTATAGAATGAGACCAGTACAAGTAAATTAAAGCTTATCAGTTAATTCTGCATTCTTTGAAGAATAGCAGTAGCCATGGTGTCTTCACTAGTGAATCCATGAGTAATTCTTACCACAACATCTTGAAGCACCACATCATTGATGAGTGAAACACTTGCATGAAGAATTTCAAACTCAAGCTTTCTCAGTGCATCCATTAATGATGCAACTGGGTAATTAGCATCTGGTGATAGGACTTGGATTACAGCTTCTGATCCAACAATCTTCACACCCACTTCCATTGCCTTTGCTCTACGATGACTTGAGGAAGACCTCATTATTTGATGATTGGTTGATAAGTTGTCATACATATCTGATTTATGGGAAAGTGCTTTTAGTTTGGTCTCCAATTCCTCGACTTTTTTCTTCATTTCCTTGATATAATTTACAGCATCAGCAAGTAGAGATGCTTTGTCCATCTTTGACACATTAGGAACCACTGATCGAAGCGCATAGAATCGATGGTTAAGTCTCTCTCTTCGCTGTCTCTCCGCCTCAACATGGTTCATAGGCAAATCTTTGCCTTTTGCTGACTTTGTTTTTTTTCTTTTTAACAGATTAGCAGCGAAATTGCCATCCGAATCAGAAGGTCCGGATTCAGAAGAAGACTGGTTTAGGCTGGTCGGATCTTTCTTCATTTGGGATACATTTAGTTTCTGGGGTGAGGTCTCCTTGATCCCAAGGTCAAGAAAAGAAGCATTTCTTTGAGGAATTTGAAGCTGAGAATCGTGGCTCATTTGCTGCTTGGAGATCAAGCAAGCAATGTCTGCACCGAAAAGTGATTTGCACAGTTGCACCAAGTTCCAATCCTCATTGATCATGGTCGAAGAACCCAATTCGACAACCCCACAAGAAGTTGAGATACAAGCTAGAGTCTGTATCCCATGCATACGAGCTTCTTTAACTCTCTCGCATTCATATAACTGGAGTTCGTGATCGCCGGTCAACCAAATGGAACCTCCGGAACCAAATGTCCGGCCAAGAATTCCCTCACCAATACTAAACGATCGAGTTACTGAAACAGTATAAAACCAACCACAGTCAGTGACATCAACATCTGCCAATCTATCCATATCCATTTCATCACTGAAAAGAATTTGGCAGTCTTTACTCACTATCTTCCTTTCAAGATCGAACCCGAATTTGATTTGGTTGTGCTGGTGGTTTACTTTGGTTGCAAAATCTTTAGAGCCCTGGAAACTCCCATCCCCCCAGGAGAGAAAAAGCCGGCCATCGGGGTCCTTGGAGGCCTGCCAGAAAATGGCGTAAAGCCACCACCCCGGGCGGGTTTGAAGGAGGAACTGAAGACGGTGTTGAAGAGAAGGGGAAGATTCTTGACCGAAAGTCAAGTGGGAAGATGAAGAAGAGGACAAGATTTCTTCCATGGAAATTGTAAAATAACGTTGTTTTGATGGTCGAGTTGGATGATGCAAATTCTTGTTTTTCTTTTGCGGTTAAAGAATTTGCAGAAAGAAAGAGAAATGGAATTGGAATAACGAAAGGGATTATTTTGAGGCGTTTAAGAAGAAATCTACATTCGAACCTGCTTGTGTCGTAATCATTTGTACCATGGGAACTGTTTACTGTTTAGCATCAATTTTCACGTGGTGAAATACAAACTCAAAGTTTTGCCATTGTAGACTTAAGTTTCATTGAACCTTGTCATTTCTCTTCTTTATTTATTTATTTATTTATTCCCATTTACTCTCAATCCATGTATGTTACGTTTCCTAATTGGCATTTACATTTTCTCTTTTATTTTTCCCACTACCATTAATCGGTAATGTAATTAATTGATGCTGCGGTAAAATTTGACGAAAAGAACATTTCCATGTTATAATTGTACTATATTTCAGTGTCAGCAATCCAATAATCCGATTATTTAACAGCTTGATACGTAATCCAAGCTTGAATTTTATATATAAATAAAGCATCTTAAACAATGGGTCACATTGAAGCCAGCTAACAGAGTAATTAATTTCTTTTCTGGTTATTTCCTTTTCCTTTTGTCATTTCAAATTTGGGATGTGGATAAACATGTCCTTAAAATTATTAATTTGGTTAATCTGAATTTATTAACTTGATTAATCTAAATTTACATTGAATATATATTTATAATAAAAGGATAAAATACTTTCAAAACACTCGATATTAAATGCAAAATCTCCTATTAAAATCTGGGGGAAAAGGATGTAGATAGTTGATTAATATTTTTTGTCTTATGCTCTACGGCTAAGAAGCGAAGAAGACAGGACCAGCGTGGACATCGGTGGGGATTCAATGAATTGCATACAAGTCATTTTACGAAAGTGGACGTTGTCCATTAATTCCTCTTTCTTTTCACTTCATTCTAATTCATCAGCCATGAGATTTTTGTCTTATGTTTTGCATTCAATTTTTTTTTTTTGGCTTAATATATTGTGATATATTCAAAATAATAAGTGTTTGATAGTTTATCATTGTATTTGTTTATTGTAATTTCAATATAGGCAAATTTTTCTTTTAAAACTATCTCATATTTGTTAGTATTGACTTTTTTTTTTCATTCTTTTGGGAATTTCATATTTTGGTTCTAACTATGAAGATCTTTAAATATCTTAAAAAGAATATTTTACCTTCATTTATGGACATATTGATGTAAATTTAAATTATTCAAATTAGTGAATTTTGAATATTGGATAGTATAAAAAAAAAAGAGCAAGTTTATTGATTGAAGATTAGAGTTTTAACTATAGAGAAATCCAAATAACTTCTAAAATTTAATGTCATGGATTCAAATTTCACTAATCCATTACAAATAAGAAAAAGGAAAATAAAATTTTTGGGACTTATTTGATGTCATTTAAGTTTTTTTTTTTATTATTTTCTCGTATTGGGGAAAATTAAAATTGGAAAAACCAATTGAAAAACAAGAGAAATTAAATTTTGTAACTTGCCGTTATTTTTGCAACTTTTTTTTTTATATTCACGTAAATTACGCGAGAGAAAAAATTTAAGATAAAAAAAAAAAAAGAAAATAAAAATGAAAACAAAAACCAAAAAAGGGTGGTCAAATTGAACATTGACAAATTGCATTCAGACGAAGGGCCTTCAAACTTGTTAAAATTGATGATGATCAGTGCGGCTGTTTCTACATGTAGGAAAATGATAATTAATTAGGTATTGAATAAGTAATCATTAATTTTGTTATTTTTTAAATTGATCGATTTAGATTCTAATCTTAATGATATATGTAACTCTAAAACATAATCTACTGTTAAAATAAAACAATTTGGCATCAGTAAAAGGGAAAAAGGGGCACCGTCCAATGAATGGGCATATATGGAGTTTGAATTAAATGGGAACATGGCCTCCATGAAATGATAGTAACAGATAGCCCATCTATGATATTTATTCTATGTTCTTTGAAAAGTATTTAGTTTCCATTTAATAAGAGTTGAAACTAAATTTGATAATGTGCTATGTTGGTTAAAATCCAAACAATTTGATAATGTGCAAATTAAGATGAATTGCCAACAACTTTTTAAGGCTCTTTTTTTTTTTTTACATAATTCTTCGTCTTCAAGGTTGGATTATATTTTTTTGAAAAATTAATTTTAGAATTGATAATTTCTTTGAAAAAATAGGTGTATTAATAAAGTGATTCATTCTTTTGTAAAGGTAGCTTTATTTCATGTAAACTTTACTCACTAGAGGGCCCTCCCAGCACATATTTACGCTGTTATTGACTTTAAAATTAATTCTGTTGTTTTCAATAAAGAGATGGGATGTTAGTTTGGATGTATTAAGAGGGGGGTAGAAATTAAATTAACGCGCAGTGACCCAGTTTAAGAGACCTCAAATATCCTAAAAAATGGTTATTCAGTCCATGATGTATGGCTTGATTCTAATTTCATCCGCTCACACTGGAGCACATGATACATGCTCACTAACCATGCATCCACCAATTATCTTTTGACATCTCTACTTTTTCATGCTCGCAAATCCAACCCGAAATGATGAAAGCTCCGATTTCCATCAAATATGTTAATTTTCGAAATTAATTCAATAATTTTATAAGCCAACTGTCTCTTAACTAAGTAAAAATTTTACGCAACAAGTTGACATCTGATACAATAATCCACAAATGGAGTAAAAAAGTCTTTTAAAATTTTTTACTGCTGTCCATCCACAAATGGAATAAAAAAGAAATAAAAAAAATCTCATGGCTGATGTATTGGAAGGAAGTAAAAAGAAAGAGGAATTTCAAAGCTACGCTCTTTGTTCAAAATTAAAATTAATTACTTTAGATTTTAAGCCCCCGTCACATTCATTTGGTCAACTTTTTAATTCTATTTCCTGCTTCTGAAAAGAACAATTTTCAACATTTCAGTTTTGACATTACGTGTTAATAGTGTCGAGAGTACGTTTCCGTCCATGCATTTATCGCTTTTCGTAATCAAATCATACTTCACGACCTTTTTGTTGCAACCCTGGAAATGAAATTTTACTTCTAATTTGACTGAAACCAAAATTATCCAAAGTGAAATTATAATTCGTGATTGTTATAATTTTTTAGACATATCTCTACTCATTTTTTGGACTTTCCATTATATTATTATTTAAATTATTTTTTAAAGTTAAATTAGATTAAAATTCATTTTTATTGTTGCTCATAATCACAAAATTAATATGTACTGGATAATTAAAACATCGGCTACGCTAATTTTCGGATTTGATAAAACATGGTATGCACTAACATAATCTCATGGTTGGGTTAAAAGAAAAGTAAAAAAATCTATAATGTCATAGGAGTCTTTAATAGATTTGCTGCCAGAATCAACCAAGGAAAACACACTAATTTGTGCATGTACTGATTTGAAGTTGTACAGCCGACACCCAAAAAAAAATATTAACCTCTTCGTATTCAGCATTTAAATCTTATAATTAAGTTGACGACATAGGGAATCACCTCAGAATGAAAATACATCGTCGTCGGAACAACGCATAAAATAAGATGATGGAAAAGCATGGACTTCTTTTTTTTTTTGGGTAAAATGGTTTCCCGTAATAAAAAAAAAAAAATCAGATATTCACCAAAATCCCACAAGCTCAGCTCCAATTGCACTTACTGTGTCCTTGTTTATATTTTATGGGGTTGCTTATCTCTTACATCGAAGGCCGAAGAAAAAAAAAAATTCTATATATCATCATAATATCATTAAATCTTATAACTTAATGAGCCAACAACTAATTAAGATAGAACAAGATGAGTTCTTCATTTTGAGAGTATTCAGTATTAAGCTCCTCCGTCATCAAATATTGATTTGTTAAACAATTACTGCTTATCATTTTTTTTACAAGATTTCACCATTATAAAAAATTCATCAAATATTAGATATTTAATTGTTAAATTTTAAATGATAGAATTTTAACTAAAAATTCATTCAAGTATTAGAGATTTTTTTTTGAAAGTTTTCTAAAATATAATATAAAATGATGGTAAATTTAAAATTTTTCCAAAACATATTGATAATAGCAAAAAAATAAAATAAATAACTGTAGCATCCTTCTGTATTTAATTAAGGGGATTTGATAGGTGATAATGACGTAACATGCAAATATGCAAAATCCAAAAAAAAAAAAAGGAAATTAATGAAGGGAAAAAAATAAAAAGGGCAAAGAAAATGTAAGGTACGTGGGGCGACTATTAACAGGAATACATATGATACCCGTGGGCGGCTTTTGGATTGTACACAACACATGAATGAAAGCCCCGCTCCTACTATTTCAATTAAATTATCCCACTTAATTATAAACACAAATATTTTTCCATTAACTTATTATTTTTTTTAATATTTTGTATATTAAAATTTAGCTTATAACTAAATTATAAATAAATAAGATGATTCACTTTTATCGTTAACTCTCTAATTGAATATATATGACGCATTTTTCACTCTATCAACCATTGTGGTCATTAATTAACAAAAATATTTGTCTTTTATTTGCTTAACTGTTTGGTCCTCTTTCATTTGATTTATTTGTTTTCAGAGAATTTGTAATCAATTTTCTTTAATTTTGTTATTGGTTTGTTTTATGCATAGTAAATACCTAATCCCATAATCACATCCATAACCTATGCTTAGGCGGTCCTTTCTGTAATTTTCTTAATTGAAATCGCATTCTTAATTTACACAACAAAAAAAGAACTCTGTTCTAGTCTTCTTTTATATATAGAGAGGGAGCTTTCAATTGTAATCGGCCTTTTCACAGACCTCTAAATTTTTTGGCACAGAAACAACCGCATCTCTATTTCATTGGTGCAGCTACCTGACTTCATCCCGTTTAAGAATGTTGCTGATGTCAATATTATTTCTTTATTTTTTATTAGCTTCTCTGCCTTTGGTTTTTTTAACAATGAGGTGAACTCCTTATCCGTCACCATCCTGATTGGTACATATATGTCTGCCTTCAGGCATGTCAAGAAATGGAAATTTATACACGTTTTTCTTTTTTTCAGGAAAAATACTTGCATGAATTAGATACAATGGTTCAATCACCATCGTTTATAAAAAATAACAATTATTTTTATTGGTAACACTTGCTGGTTCATAATCCAGTATAGATATGATTTAAAATGATGTTTTCAACAACATTTAGATTCTTCTCTGATTCATGCTTATCTATGGTAGCAAATAATTAAAAAAAAAAAACCATTTCATAATAATTTAAACACAATAATAAAATATATCAGTTAGGATGATTAGATTAAGTAAAATATATATTTTTACGAGTGTTTTGTTTATTTTAAGTAGGAAAAGTGTTAAGTTTGTTATCTATAAAATAATTAATGAAAATAGCAGAGCATGTTTTTCAGAACAGGATTCTGATTAACATCTCAACTTGGGAAACGAAAAAGGATGTTATTATTTTATTAACTTCCAAGGCGTAGATCAGGATCACCGCTCATACGTGAAACTCATCTTGTTCTACAATTAATTAAATAAATAAAACATTTATTTTAATGTATTATGATAATGACAAAGTTCGTTTAACGTTGCAAAAGGTATTAAGTTTCAAAAGTAAAGTTAATAATGATAAGATATCTCCAAACCTTTGTTTTATATATATATATTATTTTGTTGCTACTTCCACTTCATTATTACGGATATTTTTAACTTCATCCATAATTTTTTTTTTATGAACAAATTTCCTTTCAGCAAAATTATTGTACAAATTTGCTGCATAATTTTCTACATGTATCAAATCAATTGCCTGTCGCTATTTTAGTAAAAATAATTGAATAATTAGTTTAAATATAAAAAAGAACATCTAAATGATGACTTGACAACACTACTATCGAAAACAGCTTAAATCAAACAAATGTAAGACGACTGTAGGTGGTTGAAAAAGAAACGTTACTTGTATCTTACAGTGATGATGATGATGATGATTATATTTTTACGTACACACATGAGTACTGCTTGACTTCGGATCGAAAAATTTTGCAAATTTGGGATTATTGGTGGTGGGAATGATTAGTGTCTTGAAATTTCCGGCTCAAAATCATCGAAATTTTCTGCCATTTATAAAATATTTGTCCAATTTTTTCAGAAAACTAAATGATTATTGGAGTGACACGCCAATCACTAGCTCCATTGCTTACCTAATGTGATTTGATTTGGAATCTCATCACAAATTTAAAAGTCCTCTTTAAATATTAGTAGCTTATCTCTCTCTTTTTTTTTTTTCTCGATATGGTTTAAATGAGTTTATCTGGGCTTCAATGTTTGTCACCATCTGTAATGCAATATCATGTTATTTTAGATTTTTTTTTTTTGGGGGCAAAAAAGTAACTTAGATGAATCAAGTCTTTTTTGACAATGTGTTTTGAAACCATAGGAATTAGTAGTCTCTGCAGTCTGCTTGTGAAGACCTTTTAACTTGTTTGCAAGGAAAAAGGACAAGCGAAGGTTTGTGCCTCTGTACAGTTATAATCACTGACCATATTCAGTGGGCTTTTTTTTTTTTTCCTCCCTATTTTTTGCGCTTTCCCAACCATTTACGCGGTAGAATAACACTTAGAAGCATATGTTGAATGAAGCAATAAAGGTGGATGAGAAAAGACGTTTAGGTGTTAACATCTAGCTACCTTCCTCAAATGCTAATCTTTCTGCGCCTTAGTTGATATATATAATTCATGAGTGCGCTGTAAAAAAAAAACTATATCTTTGGAGGTTGTTGAAGCAAAATTTTCTTTTTAAATGGGACAACACTAAAATTTAATATAGTTTTGTTGAAAATTCAGTGAGATCATTAATTAATAGCTTTAATGCAAGCGAAATTTAACTTTTAAGAATAGTCAATAACAGATTAAATGCATAAATTTTATTGCAAGTTTTCTGCTATTGAAATATATGTTGGCTAAACTAAAAAGATTTGTGTCCGGTTAATTATCAATGGCCGCCACATCTTCGAGCTGAAATAAAGCTGTAAAAGGCTTCCAGGCTTAGCTCAGTTGGGCAGAGCGTAGCCAAGTCATAGTTTCTGCTAGGATTGCTGCCTCCAAGTAGGACTTGACCGTCGGATAGCAAATGAGCAGAAGAATTCATTATCTCGAACCTGCTCAGGTTGCTAGAATTAGGCCAGTAAAGTACAGGATTTAGCACTGCAGAATTCCAGCCAGCAGTTCCTTTAGCGGCACCATTTATAATTAGCACGTCTCCAGTGGGAATAAATGGATCATATCTGGTTTCTTTCAGGAATGGAAGTCGGAATGTGTTTGATTAGATATTGAGGTTTTATAATTGAATTGATATCTACCCCCAACAATAATAAACTTCCCATCAGGCAAAACCTGATTCGAAGCATATTTTCTAGGCGATATTAGACCATCTGGATCCTCTTCCCAGTTGCAATCTTCACGGGGTTTCATAGTCCTGACAATTCTTTCCCCAGGCCTAAATCCTCCACTTTGAACTAGCATTCCAACCTGAGACAATATCCCCCAAGAGCACCAACTATCGGTAAGTATCGCGAGAGGTCGTGTAATCCTATTGGCAGGATCAAACTCCACAGAATGAGCAAAGCAATCAGTGAATTTGTGTTTCAGCTGTGCATTTCCCCTCTGGCAAGGAAAGATTGGAAGGATCACAATTTTGTCCTGCCTAAATTTTCTTATCATTTAACAATTGCATATGAATTGCTGAAATTCCTGTACTTTTCTTCCAAAGCTTCCATTGTCTTTGGTACATTTGACTCCGGAGTCCTGAAAACGAAGAGTGAAGTGATTGCCAATAGTAGCGATAACAAGGTAGAAGCTTTCGTGGTTTTTGGGGGATAGGCTAGATTTGTTATGAATCAACTGTCTAGCTACAGTCGTGTTATACCATTTTCACTTGAGAAATCAAACCGACCCAAGAGAGAGGAGATGAACCGAAGACAATTAATTAGTCATTAAGTGAATCATTAAGTTTTCTGATGTAGTTCTTGGTTCTTAGTTCTGGTAAAAAGACGTGACTTGATTGGCCGTAATTGCAGTTCTCACTCAGATTCTGGCCCTATTGTTCAAGCCGCTAATGCATTAACAGCCACGGTAGTCTGCTGATATCGATATTGTATTTTATGTGGCCGGGGAAGCTTCGCCTCGATATTCTCGACCATGTTTATTCATATCAGTAAAAGGATGAAAGCATGCATCGGGTCTAAACAAGTGGAAATTCAACTTGTTGATGAGCAGGTTCTGTGTTCGTGTGAATTTGTGGATGCATTGTCCTTTCATCTCAATTTTGGTGCAGAATTCATCAAATTTTTCATGCATACGTATTTGGGGGTAATATGAGGTTACTTGCACGAATGAGGAGGTGCTTGAATTGATACTTTTATTGCTTTTATTGATTTATCTAATACAAAGAACCGCTTCATATCAACCAACCACAAACTCACATGTATATTAATATTACATAAATGACTATTTATTTGGTCTATAATAAGTTAGATGACAACAAGAGGTTTTCTGAGTTGCAAACAGATTTCATCAAATAAACAAGTTACTCGTAGTTGACGGGGGGAAAAAACTAAAAAGAATAAGGATAAGGGCGAGATCGAAATTAGAGGAAAAGCCTAAGCCCATGTTAGATATATACAGATATAAAAGGAGGGATTTATATAGGCCCAAGAGATGAGGCCGTTTTTTCACTTCTGCAAGTCTTGGATCCATTCCCTAATAACAGTCAACGTGAATCCATCAAACTCATTTTTTGTTGCGTTGTTTGATTATAGTTTTGAGTTGCTAAATAACTCATGAATTGATAATATATTAATTTATAAAACTAATGTCTTTGAGTTGATAATATAGTTACCTAAAGGCTTGTTTGGTGGTATTGGTTTTATCCCAAGAATGCCATGTTCTTAATAGTAATTATTCGGACTTGGTCTGGCTTTAACGTGCCTTTTCTCAATTTGCCTTGCAGTTTAACTTTCTTGTTTTGTCATTCGGCCTGTTCCTATTGACTTTGCCTGAGTTGTACTTTTCTTGGGCTGGTAATTTCCTACTAAAAATAAAAGCTGTCCCTTTGGCTTTGATAAGAGAAAACACCATAACAGAATCATCAATCTCCCTTTGCTTGGGCTAGATATCCTTCATTCCATAGCTACTATAATATCTAAAGGTAAGAGCTAGTCCCAATTGCAATAGACGTGTCATAGGTTCCCAATCACATTAAAAAATATTAGTATGTATGCATTAGTTTTTGTAGGTATCGATTTGTATTTGAGCAATAAATTATCATATCATATCGTAATCAATAAAGACAATTATCATAATGCATCAATTCCGATTACTCAAAAATTTAGTTGAGTTTCAACCCAACTTGATTGAGAATTTTTTGTTCTATTCATGAATTCGTTCAACTAATAACTTATTTATCTCGTGAATGATTTAGTTCTTACAATCACTTTATTTTTTTTAACTCAAAAAGATGAAGAAAATATAAAATCTTTGGCATCTCATGCAATTCCAGCCTTTGAGACCATTTCGGTCCACGACAAAAGCTGATGCCCTGACTCGTTGAAGTTCGGTCAATAACTCAATAATTTCATACATCTCTCTCTTTCTCTGTCATAAACTCTCTTTTGTTTCATTCTTTGCCTAGGAGAGGTCTTGAATAAGTAGGGTGTGGCTTTTTCAACCCAGAGATGGGTCATAAGTAAGTGGTTTATAATACGAAAATGATACTAATGACAACTAGAATCTCTATAAAAGGCATTTTCATTTAAGAAATAACCAAATATTTTAAAAAGAGAGAATTATACGTGTAAAAGATTATATAATTGAGAAGCTAAAGAAGTGAACAATCCCTAATCAATTGAAAAAGTATGTAATATATGCTTTTTTTTTATGTTGATATTTTTCTACACTCAGTTACCTCTATCTCTTTTTTGAATAATTAATTTTTAACATAAGAATCAAAGAAGAAAGATTAAAAATTAAATTTTGCACAATTGATATTGTCTTCTCTTGAAGCTGAGCAAGAAACTTATGAACTTCTGATATGGATTATTATGCTATAACCAAATTAAAAAAGTAGAGAGTAACTAACATATTTGAGATCTAATGGTGCTTGTTTTGAAACTTATGTTGCATATCATGTTTGGTTTCTAGTTTTGATGGTTTTTTAATTAAATATCTCGTAATTTACAATACTATGTTAATTTTTTGTATTGTAAACGTAAAACGAGAATTAAAGTGTCGGGGCATGAATGTCTGGGCTTCAACTTTCGAACATCAAAAAATAAGAATAAAAATTAAAAATATAATACATATATACATATAAGAAGACACAAACGTAAGGCTTTGGTTTCATTTTCTACGTTGGATAGCTCCCAAAGAATCTTCTCTTTTCTTCAATTAAAGCTTTACTTGGGTTGTTGGGTGGCAGAAAAGCTTTGCAGTTTGCACATAAAGGATATACTTACTCTCCACTTTTCAACCACTCTTCATAATTTTTCCTTAGTTTATTTTTTTTTCCTGCACTTTTTATTTGTTTAATATGATTTTGTATGAGTGGAGCAGTATCCTTCTTTGTCTTTTGTATCCTAATTGTAATGGAGATTGTATTATTTATTATTTTCTTCTGTAGCATGCTTATAATTTTTAATGACGATGAGGTGTTCTTAATATATTTCTGCAAGAGGTAGAACTTTTACCTACGCCAATATATGTCGGGGTGGACACAAATTTTGCAGTAGTAAAATATCAAACTTATTTTCACCTCCATCTACTTGGTACTTTTTCGTTTCATAAATTGATATCATCTTCGGAGCCGAATAGATTTTTAAAAGACATTATACCAATAGAGCACCTCCTGATATCATAAAAAGTTTTAGAATACAAATATTACTTTTCTTTCTCGCTATTCAAATAAATAAATACATTGACTGATGCCCAAGATACATGCACACACAACGCTTTTGATCAGTCCTTTCATAAAACATTAGATTTTTTTTTTTACAGCTTCCCTTGAGAGTAAAATAAATAAAAAAAAATATCCTTTACTCCCGAGGAAGTAAAACACTGGCAATGGCACATTCACGTTGGAAACACATAACATTAATTTAAATATAACAGTAAAACTATCAGGATCCTTACAATAATGAACAGGGAAATCAGCCAAAAAAAAATTTTACAGTATCATGAAGTCTTTTACCAGAATCAAATTTACAGTGAAAGGACAGATGGAATTCATTAATTTTGGTACATTAATCAAACAATGGTAGTGTGTCTGTGACAATAAAGTGGTGACAGCAGGGACTTCTGATATGTTGCTATACTTGTTATATTTGTTTTGTTTTGTTTTATATTTGTGTTTGCAGAAAAAGAGGAGACAATGCCGTTAATGCGCGTGGTGGGAATCGGGAAAGAACAAAATCTAGGTAAAGTTTTGTTGCCTGCTAGAGGGGTTAGGTCAATTGCCAATTGCCATGAAATTAGGGCCTGTGATTGTGAAAAAAAATAAAAATAATAACAGGGCAATTAATTTATAATTGAATGTTTCATCGGATTCAATTTGGGCTCATAACATTTACGATGTCATGAATATTGCATGCATACAAGGACAAATTCAGATCGAGAAGATTAAAAAAAAAAAATTAAATGAAGAAATTAAATAGAATTAAAAGGAAACAGAGTTGGCTTCCCTCCGAGAAAGTTTGTCACTCAGTATCCTAGACGGTAAGAAATTTTACTGATGATGCATTTAACATTTTTCAAAGATTCTTTGCTTTGTTCAAATTGTATAATTGTAAAGAAAATCTGTGACCAAATGCTATTTAAAGTAACATAATAAATATTTAATCAAATCAATCGGATCAGCAATAAATTTATAATCAGGGAAGATCTGAATTTCAAGAGAATTGGTTGTCATCCATACAACTAGAGATTAAAGGAAATTTTGGCAATTATAGAAAATGTCAAAGAGAAATAAAATTGTAGGATTGTATTCTTGACTAGAATCCAATGATAATACAAGGAACCTACGTGTCATGATGTTGCATATACATGTTTGCTACAAAACTCCAAATGTACGCCGTTAAGATTATTTGAATTATTGTTTTTAAACGTTCAATTTATTTTAGAAGAAATGCATACAATTCAATTAAAATTAAAAAATAAAATAAAATGTAGGAATTTGAGAGCCTTATAGTTTTTATTGTTCCCAAAAGAAAATTTTATAGAGAAAATATTAAAATTAAACAAAATTTTTTTAGAGTTATATTAAATTACAATATTTGGCATATTTATACTTTCAAATGGTAGTAAAAGATCATAATCATTTGGTAGGTTATTGTTAATTAATTAATTAAATGTTTTATCAATTATTTAGAAATATAATTCTAATTTTTACTGATAAGCAACTATTCAATTAAATAATTAGAAATCAATCTCTTTTAAAATTAGTTTCTTCGAATGTCAATATTATTCGTAGATATATAAAAATATGTTTAATGTAGTTTATCATTTTTATTTAAATTTGTTATTTTTGTTCTTTAAAAGATATTTTACTCTCATTAAATTATGTTGAATTGCCATTATAACATTTATAAGTATATTATGTATTTTATAGAAAATAGTCAATCACGTGCAATTCATGTGTATAATTGAAAAGTATATATATTTATAAAGCGTTGAATATCCAATAGTTTGCAATATGAAATGCTTTTTTATTTTTTATTTTTAAAATTTTCTTCTAGTCCAAAAATTAGATGGAAAATTTCAAATTCACAATCAAACTGCGATTTCAACTTCAATGTCAAAAGGGAATAGGCTGCTGCTATTTTCAAAGCTTCATATAATAAGAAATTAATAAGGTAGGTCAAACAGTAAAAAAAGAAAAAAAGAACTTCAAAGGAACTCAAGATTCAAATTCATCATGACCTAAGCAAAGGCTTTCAATAGCGAACGGGCATGTGCTTATATTTATTGTGGTTCAACTTTTAACATGTGAGAGGTCACATTCTATTTCAATGACATACAAAACAAAATTCAACCTTTTTATTTATCTGATTTTACTCCAGGTTTTCCGTATCTTCAAATGAATTAATTAAATGTTCACAAGTTTTCATGCCTCTTCACAATTCTTAAATCCCTGTTATTTTGTTTTAATTAGATTGCCACAAATTTCTTTGCCTTATCAAACTGGTCAAATTAAGTTTTTAAAATACTGAATTTAATTTTAGCAAACAAAAATTAATAAATTTAACGTAAACAAGTAAATTTAAAAAAAAATTGTATTATTTTTCTCTAGGTGGGTGCATCATAATTTGTTAATGATTTCATTGATATTGGAGAAAATTATATGGATCTATCAAAGATAAGTGGGCCCGGGGGGTTTATAAATGAATCTGAATGGCTAGGAGGACCATGTGTCATGGGGGTGTGGGGAGCTGGTAGCAGCTGAGTTTGAAGCAGTAAAACTGAGCAGTGACCTTCTGTGTCTGTGACTCTCTCTATCTCTGTGTCCGTCTTCCTCTCGAAAGCTTTGAGTTAGAGGAAAGTGGTAAATTTTTTTGCATCCAACGAGGCTTTCCTTTTTCATGTCAATTTTTCTTTGGTTGGTATTTCTTGTAAATATTGATAGCCACTCCCTATGTTTTTATTCCAAAAATAAAATAAATTAATTGAAAAAGCAGGATGAAAAAGTTTCCATTATAGGCCGGTGAATTAGCTCAACTATTCCTATGACTCATCTTTGGCTTCGTTTATATTTTCTTTTCATTTTTCATCGCGAGTATCAATTGTTTTAATAATAGAATTTTTATGGGTTGATGAACGAATGGACAGTTCAATCGACTTCTTGCTTCTCCGAATCATCTAAATTCAAATCCCACCTTTAGTTGTACTTGATGCCAACAAGGAAACGCTAAGCTTAAAATAAACATTAATCAACTTGCCAACTATGGATCGGTTCATTAATTTTTACATTTCAAAGCATAACGAAAGAAATCATTAGTTTAGAAGTAGTTTCAATATTTCTTATATCTAATTACTTAACAATTTTTTCTAATTATTACCGGCTATTCCTTGAATTTAATTTAAGTATCATAATGCGAAGTTACTTAATAAAGTACATGATCGCAGCTCATTTATTAGCTTAAATTAAATATTGGATTCCTAACTTTTTAAATAAGTCGATCATATTATTTTAATTATTAATTTAAATATTATTGAAAGCTGTTTCAATTGTTGATAATAATTTTTTTTATAGTAAATTACTAAATGTGATTAATAAATATGAAAATATGATGATGGTGGTATTATGTCATGATGATAAATCAAGGTAGACATGGTATTTGATATCTAACGTCTAGAGAAAATGTAAGGGGCTATATAAATCGCATGGTATGGTAAAATGAACGATGAGATATATGACAATCGAGAGTAGAGAGAGATGGTCATATTTCTGGTGCAAAGGTAGGGTCAGGGGGGTCTGATACTTTTAATGCTTTCTTTGTCCTTTTCACTCCCCATCTCCTTCCTCCTACCCTTTTTATTTCATTCTTTTCTTCTCCATCTCTCATTCATCTTTTTTCTTTAGATCATTCTCATTACTCTCTCTCTCTCTCTCTCACTTCACATCCATTAGTTTGATGATCTTGTTTGGGATCTTGCGAAGCTTTATGTCTTTTGAGGGGAATGTTGTCTGGCTCGAGGCCACTAACTAGATCTATGATCTAATTATATTTCAATTTCCTTTATCTATTCTGATTTTGTGGTAAACTCAGTTTAAGAGATGCTTGATCATTTGTTAGTGACGTCGGACCAGGCTTCATTCCCCCCAACAGTAGCTTCCTATAGACGTGTTTTGATCTTGATCTACTAAAAGGTGAGATCTTGATGTTTCAATCGATTTGGGAATGTTTTTAGCGCATGGGTTTTTGTTTTAGTCATTGGAAAAATTAAGGTCGCTGGCCATGCAAGAGCAGATTGGTGTAATGATGAAAGATTTTGACTGCTTTTTAAAATTTTCCACCTCTTTTTTCTCTGACTGAAAGAGGGATATAGGATCATCATTACGCTTTTTATTTTTTATCCCTAAATTTCATGGAACAGGGTTTATGTTACTCTGTCAGCCTATCTAACTCTTTCAGGTTCATCATTGGACTGGATTTAGTCATGATGGCTTCAAGAATCTTTTCTGTCTGTTTCTGTGTTTTCCTGATCTACACTATAATTTTTTTTTTCTTTTTCTTTTATTTACACCTCAACCACTATTTCTAGGGTTTCATGCTATGAGAAACGGTTTCTTAGTTAGACTAAAAGCACGTCATTGTTTAACAAGAAATTCAAACTTTGTGATCGTTTATGATAGACCAATATATTATATGTATGTATTTCTTCATTTTGCTCTGCAGATTTTGTAGGGGTAGTGCCTCGGCAGGTTGATTGTTGGAACTGCAGGATTAGTCTCCTTGCGCTTTATTGTTTGTTTTCTTTCTGCTCTTTTACTCTTTTATCATCTTGGTCCTTTTGTGTTAAAGCTTGGATCTTTGCCAACTCGTTTATGCATTTTTCATAGGGAAGAGTTTTTTTTGAAGTTATATTTGATAGGGTTCTATTACTTTACCAGCCTAAGTTAGTGGCTTTCTTGTGTTCTTATTTATTATCTATATATCCTTCGTATTTGCTCGTGTGCTAGTTAAAGATGACAAGCTTGCTTCCTGATGAGCAATTCCATTGATTGATTGACGGAGAAATATAAAAGGACTTAAGAATGTAATATTTGTAGCTTCATTTATGTAAGCAACGGCAATCCATTATTTGAAATGAAATATTATGGCGATGGAATCACTTTATAAAGTGCGTAGCTTTTCAGTCTATGTTCTGAATTCCATGAGAAGATATATATTCCATTAATTGGCATATGAGGGGAAGGTTTGATAATCTAAGATTGGTGCTGTGATTATGGGAAAATTATATATAAAAATTTATAAAACTTCCTTTAAGAGAGAACGTAGTTGAATAAAGGAAGAGACAGAAATAGAGATAATTTTGATAGAAAGAACCCGTCACAAAAGGTGATGGGTCTTTTAAATGTGGTGTTATGGATTTATGTGCCTGAGGCTGGCTGATTCTGCCTTTCTCTGTCCATCAGTTTCTGATGACTCTGAACTCTGAACCATATGCAATACTGAATTCCTTCAATGCTCTCTCTCTCTCTCTCTCTCTCTCTGCACATTTACTGTTATACAGTTTGGTCAACATCAGCATTGACGCCATGGTTGTATCTATCATTGTTATTGTTATGCAGTAGTAAAGACTACGGTGTTTGTATATTGATTGTATTTCTTTTTCACGGACTTGTAAAGGATTGTAGTAGATTAAAAATGTCAGCTTAAGTGGTGGAAACCCATTCTCCTTAATTTCACTCCATCTTCTGAAACTCTTTAACTTTTTATTGTATTTCGTGATTAGCATCTATTATTCTTATTTTAAAGGATGTAATAACTGAAGACATAAATGGTTATTTGAGATCATTTTGAAATTACATGTAATTTTAATGAATAACTAACTATTAATTGCTGTAACTGACTAAAGTCAGTTGAACCAAGTATTGATTTGAATGTGATAATTTTGTTGCTTATACTTATGATAGCCACTGTGGTTTTTGTCATTAAGATTAAATTGCCCAGTTATCCTTAATGATCCGCATCGATTTATATTTTGCTGATACGCCTAACGTTAAACTTTTAAGAAAATAGCACTAATAATTTACCCATTTTTCAACTAATTAATCATTTATTGAATTTAGGATACCTTACATTATTTCTGGTTTTTCCTTTTTGTCCACATTAGTAATATATATATATATATATAAAACAGTTTTTGGAAAGACAACAAGGGAAAAAAAAAAAGCCAGTAACAGTAACAACCGGAATAGCTTCAGTTGTGCAATAATCTTAAAAACAACCGAGGGAGTATGAGTTGACAATAATTATTTATGAATGACAAGATTATGATATTTTTGCGTTTATTTAACCTATAGCGCAGACAGACACGTGCCAGATTGATTGCACTAAGAACAAAGTGCTCCCAAGCCCAACAAAACACATGAGAATTGAGGAATAAAGAGTTGGACGTGGATGGGAAAGCCGAACTTTTCGGCCCCGTAGTTGCTGGCAACGGGCTCCAAATAGATGTTCTGGTAATAAAA
>CANXYI010097386.1:0-11015 GCA_948208565.1 Hura crepitans
GTAAAGTATGAATGCATGCACATGTGTATGAAGGTGACGATTAATAGTAATTAGACTAAGGCATGAAATGTCTAAGTGTGTAAAAGTGAATTAGGTGAAGTAATACACATAAATAAAATGCTAAGTAACAATGATAGCAATCATCCTAAATGGTAATATTAGTAATGGTAACAGTATATGAGATTGATATGATGGTGATGGATCATATAAGAATGACAGCTTTATAATTAATGTCTTAGAAATGACCAAACAAATAGTAGTATGATAGTGATAATGTATCGTAATAGTGGTTATGTAACAATGAAAATGTGCACATAATTGTGGTGATTATAAGCAATGTCCTAATTGGTGATGAATAATCGGTAACTATGTAAATCAATTGGTAATTAGGAGTTGGCCCATATCAGTTAGACACCCACTGAATAAGTTCACCAGTTATCCAGGGAATTAGCAGCTGCTAGGGTTTTTGGTCCTCTTAGGCCATTGCCTGTGTATATGTGATGACGGGTGCAACCGCTGAGGTTCTAATAGAGAGCCCTGCACACCCGAGTATCAGGAGGTCCACATGGGCTGATCCCTACTTACCCCTATTTGTTGTGGATTTGGTAGGTCCCACAGGGCTGATCCTTGCTATCCACCTAAGCTGATTGATAATTGGGATTTAGGAGGTCCCCCAAGGTTGATCCCTACTATCCCTACTATTGGGAGGTCCACTAGGACTGATCCCTACCACTTCGATTTGGGAGGTTCACCTAAACTAATCCCGAATATCAGATGGAGTTGGGTAGGTGCAGCTACCGAGGTCCAAAATATAGGCCACTACATAATCTAGATCCCGCTATCCAGTGTCTTTAAGTGTAGTCTTTCCAGTATGGGCCTAAAATGGAATAAAGGAAATAAATACAGATAATATGAACACTTATAGCTTCATGATACGTCTGGCTTAATTAAGAATAAGAAAACATAATCGAGTAACTTAAATAGACTAAGGGACATATTGAATTATAAATAATAGGATAGGCAAATAATGGCAAAAGTATAATAAAATGAACCTGCATGGTCACGTGACTTGCATGATGTGTGCTTATTGCATGATTGTGTGATCTAACACGTATATTACATTAAATTCACCACTGAGTCTATACTCAGCGTATCGGTGTTCCGATGCACAGGTAGGAGATTCTAAGGAGCTGCTCAACCTTGATATTTACAGTGTAGCTGACGAGCCTCTAAAAGGTATATATTCTTGATCTTTTGTGTGTGTGTGTAAATAAATAGGCACTCATGTACAGAGGGTTTTGGACCAGGATAATAATATGGTTAGACATGTATTTTGATATATTGTAGTCTGTAATTAATAAACTAGAGCTATTAAATGAATGTATATGTATATCTGACTATCTGCATGCTTTGAATGATATGGGTCTGAGACCCTATGTTTGTGTGACTGTGTGATGTGACTAGATGATTGGAGGCCAGATGGGTCTAAAAAAATGGGTGAGCTGTTGACGATGAGTTTAGAAGTGCTTTTATATCGGTTAAAAAATTTGGTTTTTCACGTGGGCAGCAGTTATACTATTGAAATTTCTATAAACTTGATAAATTGTGAAATAAAATGATTTTGGGGAATATATTATAATCATAATAAGTATATTAATAAGGAAATAAAACTAAAATAACCTAGAACTCTAAGCTGAGTCGTGAGGATAAGAAAAGTTAAGTGAATGGCAGTTGGGGTAGATTCAGGATAGGTGACCTTTGGGAAGTAGCATTTCCTATTGGGTTCCATTAGGGATCGAGTAGGGGGTTTTACAAAATGAAGTGATTTTTAAGTTCCTAAGATATCTAAAATAATGGCCGAGTGAATATAAGAACGTGTGCGTAACCGGTATGGTGTCAATGAAAAGTGAATGAGTCGAGCATGTACTTAATGCCCTATAACAAAGGATTTAAATAATAACAGAAGTTGGCCCATATTAGTTAGACACTTATTAGATAGGTTAATCGATCAATTAGGGAGTTAGCAGCTACGAAGGGCCTTAGTCCAAGTGGATCATCGCCTGTTTGTATGGTATGATGGGTGTAGCTATCGAGGTTCTAATTATAAGCCCTACACACTTAGGTATTGGGAGGTCTATATGGGTTGATCCCTGTTACCCTTATTGTTTTGGATATTGGGAGGCTCACATGGGCTGATCCTTGCTATCCACTTGTGCTGAGATTAGAGATATTAGGAGGTCCCCAAGACTGATCCCTACTATCACTGTTGTTGGGAGGTCCGATAGGACTGATTCCTACCACTTTGACATTGGGAGGTTCTTATGAAATGATCCCTGCTATCGAGTGGAGATAAGTAGGTGCAGCTACCGAGGTACAAAATGTCAGCCACCGCATAAGTTAGATCCCATTATCCAATGTCTTAAAACATAGTCTTTCCAGTATGGGCCTAAAACAGAATAAAAAGGTAAATGGATGCAATGTTAAAATTAGAATGACATACTAATTGGATTAACTACGAACATGAGAATAAGATCTAAATGGCCTGAATGATAAAACACCACAAAGTATAATAAACTAGACTTAATGTTAAAAGACTGACTCATAACCGAAATGATTAAGTAGATAGGCATGCATAATTAAGGGGACCGCATAATGTGTGTTGCATGTATATATGATACAATTCATATTATGTTAAATTCACCACTGAGTGTATACTTAATGTGTCGATGTTCCCGATGCACAGGTAGAAGATAGTAGATTGCTGCTCAGCCTCAACCTATAGTGTAGCTACCAGTCTCCTTTTGGGTATCTGTTCTAACACTTTTGTACTTGTAATAGGTAGAGGTACTCATGTATATAAAGTCAGGACCCAGTCATGTACATTTATTATATACTAATTGAGGTATCTTGATTTATAATTAATAAGATAGGTTATATACGATGTGTATAATATGTATATATATGGATGTGTGTTGTTTAATGACATGTGGGTCTGAGACCCCTATGTGTGGTTGCCTGGTATTGAGATGAGTATCTAGGGAACCAAAAGGGTCTAGGATGTGTGACATGTAGGTGACTGATCATAAAAGTGTTTTTCCACAAGTTAAAATTTTCGATTTTTCACCCGAGCAACCATTATGCTGCCGAAATTTCTATTTAAAGTAATGTCTAAAAATGTCTGATAAATTGGTATATATAGATAAATGCAGTAATAAAGAGGCAAGAGATAAGTAAATAGTAGTAGAAAATCATAGAAATGGCTATTGAGTTCGTAAAAGTTAAATGATTGTCAAGCAGGGATAGAATCAAGATGCGTGACTATCAGGAAGGTAGCATCTCTTATCTGGTCTCGTCAGGGATCAAGTAGGGAGTGTTACATGAAAGTTTGTATATTTACTTATAACTAGTAAGGATAACTAATGATTAGTCATCTAAACTAGAATACACACCACTAAGCGATTATGCTCATCATAGGAATTTTCCTTACCATGGGTTTAAGAAGTACAACCAGAGCAAGGCATATATGTATGTTTTATAAAGCATGATATCTTTTGCATGTGCATAATGTAATATCATATGAAAAATTGTAATAATAAATGATATTCTATATCAAAACACCACTAATCTAAATATTGACTAGGGTGCATGTGTAGTGCGTGTGACTAATGAAACTACAAGTTAAGGTTATTGCTTGGTTTGATAATGCATAGTTGAAGTATGAGTTTTTGGGTTATAATATTTTATTAATGAAATAAAAAGGAAGTTTTAAATGATGTTGAGGATGTATGTGATATTTAGGAGTGTTTTCCTATATGTTAAAAATTTTTGAGTAATGCCCTCAAACAGCTATTACGCTGTCGAATTTTAGGCACGATGACCCATCTTTTATAATTTTCTTTAAAGTAATCAGCAAGCTTTTTATCTTGATGAGAAAAAAATTTGTTTTCTTTCAAAAGTAAAAACGAAATTTTCTAGTTTCTTTTTTTAGATGTTTTGCATTGTATTTGTATGTTTTATTTCTTGTCTTATGTATGTGCATTATTTGGGTTGCAATATTTCTTTATCAGGTTTCTATCAAGAACCAAGTAAAGGGTTTTACATATCCTGACTTTAAAAAAAATATATCAATGAAAAACTTTAAATTACCGATAAACTCTTCATGCAATATTTTTCAGATCTCTCATTAAGTTCTATCTGTTGAGTAACAAAATAAAAATTATTTAACAATGAAGGCAATGTGGAAAATTAACACTATTATTATGATCTTAAACCATCATTTTTTTTCTTTATTAAATCCCTTTTCTTAAATAAAAAAAATCCCCATTTTAGACTCGATATTTAATGTGGATTGAATATTTAGAAACCCAGTACAACATTATAAAAATTCAAAGAATCAATAAACAAAAACCGAGAAGATGCTATATTACGCGTTAAAACACAACAGCATAACATAACAGCAAAACATGCAAAGCTTAGTTGCTAGCATTAACTCATAGGTATCCAATTGACTCGGCAAAGGCATAAAATACTCGTGACAGAAATAGAAAAGGCGTTGTAACAATTAAATGAATTACTCCAAACAAATTAATTAACTGCATCGAGGAATGGAAGGCTAAACCCACTGCTCACTGCAAAGCGTACTTCAAGTCAACAACATGCTTCACCGCAGGTCAAACATCTCAATTTTTTCTTGGTATTTACAGGAAAATGACGATGAGACGAAATAAACGAAGCAAAATAAAATATTACTCTGCTCACTGAAGATCACATATGAGGTGAAATAAACATCGCATTCATACTCACTAAAATTCATATAAGCTTGTATATAACTTCTGTCAAGAAACCAAAAGACATCATGAAATATTGGTGACACGAAGCACAGCTTGTGCACATAACGGAGAGAGTTTTGACCGACAGAAATGCTCCCAAGAATTCGACTCCGAATTCTCAGATAGAGTAGCTGTGAGGTCATTTGATTTCTCATATATAGTTTGCAGCTCCAAAAGGAGAGTTCGAGCAGCTTCCCTAGATTCAGGAAGCTGGTCACTGAGCTGTGATGCAGCTACTTGTATCAATTTGTCAATTCCATATAATTTAATTCCTTCAATGCCCTGCTAATAAAACAAGATTAAACGACCAATGGGAAGGGGGAATGACAAGTGCATCTAAAGGCCACAATATCAATAAGATAATAGAGATTCATGCTATTTCCACATTCCAATGCAAGTATATAAAATTATATTTAATCAAGACCAAAAAGAAAAAAAAATCATAAGATTAAATGACCAATGCGAAGGAGTAGGGGCGAGTATTCAGCCGGCTAGATCCGTCCCGAACTCCTAAAAAAAACCTGAAGCAACCGAACTTTTTAGGAAACCAAACCAAAAATACTGAACAAACTGAACTTGTTATATATTTTTTTATATATAAAAATATCAAAACATCATTTTGGTGTAAAACATCATTTTAAAACACCTAAAACGACATCTTTTTGAAAGTTGTCTACTTTGTCTATTCGATTTTCATGGTCTAAAAAACGAACTGAACAAACCGAAATTCTTTTTAAAAGCGAACCAAACTGAAAACCAAATAGACCAAAATAGCTATCAGTTTTCCGTTTCAGTTAAATTTTACACACCTCAAGGGATGAAGAACAAGAGCATGTAAAGAACCAAACATCAATAAGATAATTGAGATTTATAATATTTCCACATTCCAATGCAAGTATATGAAATTATATTAATAAAAAAAATCATCTTTTTTCAAACTACACATGAATGTATGCATGCGCCACAAGTGAAGAAAGAGAATTAGAGAAACAACTACAGAACCCAAGTAATTCCTTGAATAAAACCAAATGTCTAGTCCACATTATGGAACCATCCCTACTACTCACAGCGAAAGGATACGTGCACAATTATAAGAATAAAACTACCACATGCTTAAGCTCAGATCGTCAACATTATGGTCAGATTAGCATTACATTGGAGGCGGATATCTTAACAAAATCAACTCCTTTGGAAATAGTAAGATCACGCTCCCTCGGTTTTCACAAATTTAGACTTGTTCGTTTTTTCACGCATATTAAGAAAGATTAATTAATATGATTAAAACTATATAATTTTTCCAATATACCCCGAATTAATTAGGGCATAGTGGTAAACTAATAAATAATAATTCATAAGTGTTCATTACAATGCACATTAAATAGAAGCAAATTTGACCATTAACAAGTTATCTATAATCTGGAAAAAGAAACAAGACTACATTATAGGACAAACAAAAATGAAAACCAAGCCTATAATTGTGAGACAGAGGGAGTATATTTCATGCACTTGAGAAAAAAGTATTTTATACAAAAAGCACAACTAAGCAACTCGATACCATTAAATTATGAAACTGTGAATAAAATGTCACCATCTGAAAGATATGAAGCAATGTGAATATAGGAAAAAGAAAAGCAGTTCTCTAGTGTTGCCCTCATTGTTTCTCAAAAAAGAAAACAAAAATCATATTATCATGGAAAAAGAGAAGAAAATCGAATGCACTGAAACCTCAGTATTCAAATTTAAAAGCAGATGATCTATCAAGATTCGTTCTCCTACCAGTTGTGGTACACTTCTAGAAAAGCAAATTGATGCCTTAGCTCGAATTCGAGGATTCCTGTCCTTGAGATATGGCTGTAACTTTGGCAACAACAGTGCAGGAGAAACACAGGTAGTCATTGCCAAAAGAGCTCTCTCAGCAGCCTCACATACAAATTTTTTGTCTTGTGAAGACTTGATAAGAAGCTGTACAAGCTGCACCCATGAAATATGACTTGAGAGGTAAGAGCAACGAACAAAATATATTTCACTCAACAAGTGAAGCAAGGGCAATTAACAAAAGAACTAAATATATGAATGCACAAATTGAACTAGAAAAAGAAAATTACCAGAGGATCTAAGAATTCAATTATGTGATCACTATAAGCACTAAATATGTCAGCAGACGTCATGATTGCAGATTTACAAACAGCACTTCTTGGATTCTTTAATGACTTCACAATCAGTGGGATTGCATCTCCCCTGTTCATCGAAAATGATATTAAGCAATAATTTTCTCATCAAACAGAGAACTATATCCAGTAAATTTTTTTAAGATTTACAGCATATCCAGCAATGCTTCCTTGTGAAATATTGAAAGTCGGCGCAAGTCATTGAGTGATTCACAAACAATGACCCAGTCTTTGGAGTCTAGTCCAACCAAGAGCGCCTGAAACATGGTTGATAAAAAAAAATCTAACAATTAACAAGTAGGCCCAGTAAGATAATACAGTGTGAAGTCTGTAGTAATAGGTCCATCAAACTAACCTTCAAAATCGTATCAACATCCTCAACATCACTTAAATTCTCTGACTCAATGTATTCTAACTCCAAATTTCCAGTCTCTACTCCAGGATTCGCAGTTTCACCACCATTAACAGTATCTGAAACCAAAGAGGCAGAGCTTTTCCTCTGGCACTTCTCAACATTTTCATAGGTGTTCCCACAGTAATTTTTAACAAAACTCCCTTTGCCACCACTTTCATTCTTCATCCCAGGTCGAGGTAGAGTATTTAGGTCTCTGAGAGCATTCTCCGACATCACTGATGGGACAAAATCCTGAGACAAAAATACAAGCGTTCAACAGCTTCTATCCCAATACAAACTAGACATATCAAAATATCAGCAAGAGTAGATTGATATTGATAAGCATAATTATGATGAGTGATAAAAGATATGGCATTCTCAAAATAAATACCCACCATTTTAGAAAAAAAAAAATGGAAGTGAAAAAAATAAAAAATTCAAAACCCTCAACCTATATACGCAAAAGAGAGTGTTCTAGCACTTCCTTGACAACACTGTCCCAATGCTAGCAAAAGTAATTTATAGTATGCCCATCTGACCCTTAACAATGTACATAAAGTCATCCCTTCTCTTCTAAAGCTCCAGCTTTTAACCTCTTATGTAGCGACTGTGTAGCCAAGTCTTGAACTTAGATAGATATCACAATGACTCCCCAGCAAAAAGTGCAGTTGTTCAAGTGTTTACTGATATGTTTTTCTCTGCCAACAACCAACGAGTTCAAGGTGTCCTTCCTCTTAGCCATTCTAGATGAAACACCCATATCGAAATATCCCTTTTCACTTCAGATCAGGCTCTTGAGAAGTATATTCTAACATTAGACAAATTACAATAAATCCACAGACATAGATCGAAATTATGCTATAAATACACACAGTGAATTAATCCGAAAATGAAAAGAGACAAGATCCTGAGCTGATTAGCTACAAATTAAAGGCCACGCATAAGACCTGTCCTAGCTCTTTCTTTCGAATTATAGAGTCATAATTCACAAATGATAACGCCGACATTACAAATATATACTTTGCATTAAAGCTGAAACTCGGATGAACAGAGAAGCAGGAGGTGGCTCTTCAGGCATAAGGGAATTATCGCAGGCAGGTGTAAAGCTGCTGCTGCTTGTGGTTTGCTTTAAGCATGAGGTGGCTTTACGCATCAAGTGGATATTTATTTAGTAACAATAGGATAAGCTTCAGCCTGAATATAATTGATCATTAACCCAAAAAATAGTAAAACAGAACTTACAGAGGAAGGAGAAAGGTGAGTCAGATTGCGCTAATATTTTACACTGTATTTGGTTGATGATTGAATAGAAAATGAGAACAGAAAACAAAAATTAAAAAAAAATAACATACCTAGAACAAGGCGTGGACAAAAACTTTATTGCAGCTACCAGAGACTAATTTCCACTCTGATTGTTTTGATGCCCAATGAACTAAAAGAAGGGGAAAAGGAAGAGAGGGCACAACATTCTTAGGGTTTTGATATTTTTTTTTTTACAAAAAAAAAGGACCAGAAGAGAAGCATGCGATGGGGACCGGCTGCGTTTAGGAATGGAGTTTCAAGTTCAGCGGTGATTTTCATTTCTACTATTTTGTGAGTATGATATTTAAGTAGATTGTATTATTTGCGACTAGATAGTATTTTTATTATAATTTGTTATATTTTTTTAAATATAATAAAAGTTGAATAAGATAAAATGTAATTTTAAATTAGTAAGTAATTCATTTGGGTAAAATAAAAAAATTTTAAATAATGATTTAAATATATTAAATCTATGGCTATATAAAAAGTTAATTTTCATTTTTACACAATAATCAATTTTAACAATACAATATAACATCTTTATAATTTCTAAAAATAATCATTGTCGATATTACAATGCGATATATTATAAAATAACAATTCAAATAAAGGATTAATTAAATGTAAGAAGAGTATGAGTTCGAAAATTCTTTTATTTATTATTTATTTGCTAAAGAAAGAGAATGTAATTATTGTTTTATTTTTGAGGAGTAACTTAGTTTTAATTATAGTTTTCCTTTTTTATGTATATGATTTTATATATATACTTGACTAAATTTGATATTTATTGCTAAATTTTGGTTTGTATAATAAAATATTTTTAATGTTTTGTGATATTTATTGTTGTGTTAAAATGAATAAAATTAAATAATTAATATAATTGAGAATATAAATTACAATTCGACTATTTTAAAAACTATGATATGGGTTTATATATGTCATTATAATTGCTTTTAGTTGCATTATTTTTTTTGGCAAGAATTACATTGTTGTACTTATATATTATTTGATATAATTTTATAATTATATATTGTCATGTAATATTATAACGTTCGAAAAGTTAAAGTTTTGTGAACAATACAGAACAGATTCAGATGTTATTTTCTGTGGTGCAGGGCGTCATTCTAAATCCAATGACTGGCATATTGGTCATAAAACTTTGACGGGCCTGAAACTAAGGAAAATGAATGAATTAAAAATTTTAGCAGAACTAATAATTATTATTAGGTCAAAAAATAATGTTTTCGAAGATAAAAAGATTTTGAACCGAGATAATCCTGAGACCGGGAATGTGTCTGGATGGTTTCGAAAATGCCATACCTTGAACCTCAAAAATTTCACTGAGTATGGTGGTAGAAGAATTGAAATTTTATAAGGTCAACTGATATTTTTATGAATATTTTATTCTTGTCATGAATAGTGCCAAAAAAATCAATAGTGAAATTTTAAGTTGAAATTTTGCATAGACCTTAGTCTCATTAGATTAAGAATTTTAAAACTAGAATGAGAATTTTCAGAGCAACAGAGAATATTTTACGAATTTTGGAAGCTTAAACTCAGTTTGTGATGAATAGTAACTTTTTTCTCCCGAAGGAATTTTGAGCCAAAATTTTATGTGGGCCTTAGTATTAGTAATTGAGGATTTTTACAACTAAAATGGGAATATTTGGACTTTTAGATAATATTTTTTGAAATTTTCAAACAAAAGTGATCTATTGTGGATTTAAGAGAATTGGGCCTTATTTGGGCCAAATTAGTGGGCCCAGCCCAGACCATGTGAGCTAAATAAAATCTGGTTACAGCCCATATGTAGGAACAACTTCATCTTCCCCATCATTTCCTTGTGGCTAACGCCATTGTTGGCATTTCTCTCTCCCTTTTCAGGCTTTCTCTCTCTAAAATTCCCTCCAAAAAATTAATTAAATTAAGCCTCCACCATTCCAAGGTGCTAAATCTACCAAGAATTCTAAGAAAAGGGGACTAGTGTGTGAAATTCAATACTTGAGTGAATAGTAACTCAAGTAAGTAAAAGTGTTCCAATTTTAATTTTAATTTTTAGTATAGTTAAATTAGACTATTTTAAGAATAGTTATGGTGTTAGAATTTCAATTTGAGGGATAGGTAATTTTATAAGAGTTTTTCTAAGTGAAATTTGATTATGTTAGGTGGAGATTGTTCAAGAGTGAGGGAGGCCACAAATCCTAGCTCAAGTGGTGTTGACAAGGGTGGAAAAGTACCCTAGGTATGTGGAATAGCATAACTTTATTATGTCTTACATGTGCATGGAAATTTAGTTATATTATTTGTATGGAATTGGTACAA
>CANXYI010097391.1:0-10290 GCA_948208565.1 Hura crepitans
CCTGCATTCTGCTTGAGAGCTATCATTTCACAGGATGTTGCTAGCCACCTCTGAGTCTTACTCTTGGTTCTTAGGAGAGCATGTGCTGAACTAGCATATGCGGCTTGATACTCGCCATGCCTCATAGAGTCCTCTTGACACCTTGTCATTTGGGAGGTACATCAATGATCTAGAGTTTGTCCAGGGGATGATCGTTAGGATTTCAAGGGATACCCTAGTAGAAATTGATGGTGAGGAGTACCTCTCTTAGGTATTTGCTCACTTGCTACCTTTAGTGCCTTACACTTCAAGCCTTATTGGTCAGGTATATTTTTCTCTTTTTTTTGTCTTGGTTTCTTTGAATCTTGGATGTTACTTCTAAATTTGTTTATTTCATAAGCTTTTACTTTTACTTTAGAGACCAAAGCCTCTTCATCAAGGAAGAGGTTGAGGATGGCCTCTGGCTATAGTGGCTCTTAGTTCTTACCTCCCCCTGTTCGTACTCCCTAAGGTCAAGCTTCTACTATTACTACTCTAGCTGTTGGTTCTCAACTCTTGCCTGATGAGTTTGTTAGTACTCTAATTGATGTGCTTAAGTTAAGCTACATATGCTATGGATTTGATGGGGAGCTAACCTCATTACGCCTTAAGATTAAGGACAATTGGCTTATGCCTTTTGAGCCTATAGACACTACCTTGGTATACTTTTTATGATTTTTTTTATTTTGTAGTTTTATTGATTTCATTGTTTCTTACATTGCCATTTTGTCAAGTTTAGAAGGCTCCTATCGAGAGGATTGCTCGAGTGGTAAAGGCTTTTAAGAGAGCTATGATTAATAAGACTCATGTCCTCGTAGTGAGTTTTCTTACAATTGTTAGTTTTGTACATATGCATGAGACATTTGAATGTATAAATGCATTGAACCCATAAAATGAACTATTTAAGAGAGTGACATCACTTCGAGTTGCACGAAGAAAGTTGTGGACTCTGAAGATTGCTGAGAAGTTAGTGTTCTCTTCTGATGATAAGGACACAAAGAGTGAGGAAGAAGAGGAATGAGGATTACACCTCTATTATGCCTTGCTTAGTATGATACATCTTTTTGTGTATATGCTTTAAACATTTGTTATAATTGTTTCTCTCTTTTTTTTCTTTTAGGATTTATATACATTTTATTCATGATTACAAGCTTTTACATACAAATGATTGCAAATAATTACAAAAGAATTTCACAACAATAGTCTTCCTTTAGGCCCATGCAAGGAGACTTATCATAATAGGTTTCTATGGTTCGAATATAAGTGGAGTCCATGTGGACTTGTGCCAAAACCATTAAAGTAGAAATTTATGTGTACATGTGCCGAAACCATTCAAGTAATAGTCCATATGGACATATGCTAAAATGATCTAAGTAATAGTTTGTGCGGACATGGAACTATTTCTTTGGTATGATTTGATAAAGTCCGTATAGACTTGAGCAATGATCCATTCGTTTCTTAGTTCATGCAAACGTCTTGGGACGTCTTGTATCTCCTTATCCTTATCATGCTAAGACCTATGTTCTTAAGTGTTTATATTTACTTCTCTCCTTAATGTGTTTTGTCACATTTCATCATGAATCCTCCTTTCACCTTTTAATTGTCAAAAATTCTAGATTTGAAAGCCACTTGGGATTCTCCGATTTTTGCTTCCTTTTTTTTCCATCAGATTTATGAAAAAAGTAAAAATAGACCTTAATTTTCTTCCTGCTGCTTCTTATTGTTGGGATCTTACTTTTAATATTTTTGACTTCAGTAGATTGCCTCAATACTTAAGGAGTTTGCTGTTATCTTAAATTTAGACTTTCCCTCAGATAACCCTATTATGCTTCCTTTTTTTGACAATTAGTACCCATTAGACATTATATTCACCTTAAGGGTCTCACCCTTAGTGGCTTGAAAGATCATCCCCGGTATTAATTCCATTTCTCTAGAAATGATTTTTAGTTTTGCTAGTCAGTTTTTGCTTGGTTCTGTGGAATGGGAGAAATACACCATGTTATACATTTTTAGTGACTTGCTATCAGTCACTTGCGAGGAAAAATATGGTGATTATAAAATAATTTGTGTGTTGATCGGAGATTGTTTTGGAATAATCCTTTTGGCTTCATTCTTGTTGAGACCATTCGGGGATTGGATGCCTTAAAGAAGGGTGATATCAACTTTATGGCTAGAAATCCTCTATTTTTATAGGTTTGTATATTTTCTTTTTACTTAGAGAGCCTATTTTGGGTTGTCGCCTAGAGAGTTTTGCCCTAATTTTCGCGTAGTACACCTATTACTAGGTTTTCACACTAGTGGGCTTTATTACCCTAATTTTGCCTAGTGCGCCCATGAAGGTTTCCAAATTAGCAGGTTTGCCTAACTTTTACTTAGATGGTTCATTTTTTATTTTTTGACCTAATAGATTCATTTTTTAGATATGGATATAGAAAAAGGTGAAGCTGTTTGCTGTGCCTTCTGAAAGTATTTAGATCCAGTATGCCCCTAATCATCATTATAAAAGGAGATTTGAGAGGAAATTTGGCACCAAGGAAATTTAGACTGCGTGGCTTAATAGGATTACTGTGGATAAGATTCAATAGACGTGTCCTTAGTGGAAGATTTCTAATTTTTCTTTGTCTTGCCATTTAGGTTGTGTTCTATTAGTTGGATTGAGGTATGTAGCCTTCTATATTCTTCATTAAATTTAGAGCCAGTTTAGTTTAAAGTAGTGGGTTCCTTTTGAACCTTTGGGTTTTCATGGTAGTTCTTTGACATCACATTTTCTGCATTCCTATCTTAATTTATGGAGACTATCTTTACATGCTGAAGAATGTGCCAGATCATAAAGCTAGCAATACAAGTGTGCATGACTATTACAAAGGTTGGAATACAAGTACATCAAGGGACAACAGAACACTTTTATTAAAGAGAAAATATAAGGATACATATTTACATCCAAAAGGAAAACATGCACTTAGCTTTTTAGATTTAATTACTTGTAAGCTGCTTCTCATTAGATGGTATTTTGCATGCCAATGACCATGACAAAGCATTTCTAATATTAATTACACCAAAACTAACCCCTTTAAGCTTGGTAAATATATTAATTGCTCTTTGATAATATTGTTGTTATCAATAAACCTTTTTAGGTTTTCTTGATTGAATATTTTCTCTCATCCATTAATTTTTTGCATGAAGCACCTATTTTAGGTTTTCACTTCATTGGGGTGTCTTAATTTTTGCCTAAGCTGCCTTTTTTGGGGTTTCAACTTAGTAGACTTTTTTTTAGCAGAAATACTTCCTCAGCCTGTTCATGTTCACTAGTTCTAAAAATTCATTGCCTTTTAGGTCTAAAATTTTGACATTGTCATGCCTTAATATCTTTTTTGCAATGTTTGGGCTTTCCCAATTAGGCCTGAACTTCCTTCTGGGATTTATCAGTAAAGGCTTAGTTTATTTTAAGATAAGGTCACCTTTTCGAATGAAACATGGATTTACTTTCTTATTGTAGGCCTTAGCAAGCCTCTTTTTGTATAGTTACATGTGATACAGAGTCTTCATTCATTTTTTATCAATTGATAGTGGCTGCTTGTATCTGGCCTATACCCATTTAGCTTCTAGTATCTTTACCTCTAAGACTACTCTTAATGTGGGGACCTCTATTTCAATTGGTAGTTTAGCTTCTATCCTGTATACTAATGAATATGGTGTGGCCCTTGTTGTGGTTCTAATAGTCGTTCCGTAACCTTAAAATGTGAATGGCAACCTTTCTACCTAATCTTTATAAGTCACTATCATTTTTACAAAATTTTCTTGACATTTTTGTTGGCTGCTTCTACTACATTATTAACTTGAGGCCTATAGGAGGAAGACTTATGATGCTCAATCCCATAATTCTATAGGAGTTATTTATTTTCTTTATGGAACTGTACCCTGTTATTTGAGATCACCTATTGTGGTAGCCAATATCTATAAATAATATTTCTTTTAATAAATTTATTCATCTGATTTGCCAATAATTTATTAAAAGATTTAGCTTTTACCTATTTCCAGAAGTAATTTCTACTACTATATATCTATGACCTCACACTTTAGATGGTCTTATCTCTCTTATTATATCAATTCCCTATACAACAAATAGCCATGGAAAAGATAAGCTTGTTAGCTCTATGGGTGGTAGGTGACTCAGAATGGCATAGATTTGGCACTTATGGCATTTCTTAACAAAGTTACAGTAATTTGTTTCTATCGTTAACAAATAATATCCTATCCTTATAATCTTTTTAGCTAAATTTATCCCATTCATATGTGAACCACAAATACCTTCATGTACCTCTGCCAAGATCTTTAAGGCTTCTACTTCAGCCATATATCTAAGTTAAATACCATTATAATGCCTTTTGTATAACATCCCTTAAAAGGAAATGAACTAAGTGGAAAGTTTTTGCAGTACTTTTTTATCCTTATTGGTTGCATGATCTAGATATTTCTCTATCTCTAAATATTTTCAAATGTCGTGGTACTAAGGTAATTCATCATCTTTATCTACTTCTATTGTACTAACTATACCAGTATATATAGAGTTCTTATCTTGGTAAAGTGTATTGGTTTTATCATATCCTTTTTGGTACGATTGACTATTGACATTAAGGTTGCTAAAGCATCGGGTACTTGGTTTTGCTCTCTTAGAATATGGTGAAAAGTACATTTATCAAATGCTTTTGATATATTTATAATTATTTTGACATATTTGTTGAGGTTTTCATTCTATATACGTCGACTATTTTTGCCCCTAGTAAGAATAAAGTCTCGATGCCATGAATGCATGCTTCGTATTTAGTGATATTATTGATAGTTAGAAACCCTAATTTTCTTGCCAAGAACATGTGTTCCCCTTCTGGGTTGATTACTAACAACTCAGCTCCTTCACCCTTTTGATTAATTAGCCTATCAAAGTATATTTCTTTATTAGTAATGGTGTTATCTATAGGTATTACAAATGGTCATGCCTACCTACTGCCTCCACTTTGTATGATTAAAAGTAATGGCAGAGCTTCTTGAAAACCCATATTACTTTTAAGCATATATTCTTTACTTAGACATATTTTTGCTCATCTAGGAGTAGTTTCTTACTTAAGTAATAAACTACAAATTCTACCCTAAACTCGTCTGCTAGCGCAATAAGAGCTCCAATGAAATTCTCCTCTATTGTAAGGTATAATAATAAGGCTTTTCCTAGCATAGGTGGTTTTAGGACCAATGGTTTACTTAAGTATTATTTTATGGCATCAAATGCTCTTTGGTAGCCATCATTCCATTCACATGGTTGGTTCTTTTGTAAGAGTTTGAATATGGGTTTGCAAATGAACATAAGTTTGGCTATGAATCGATTAATGTATTACAGCTTCCCCAAGAATCCTTGACCTTTTTTTTATCTAAAAAGTAGGCATTTCTAGAATCACTTTTACTTTATCTGGGTCCACCTCAATTCTATTCTTATAGGCCACGAATCCCAATAACTTGCCGAATGTCACTCTAAATATGCATTTCTTAGGGTTGAGTCTTATGTTGAATTGGTTTAACCTTTGAAAGAACCTTTCTAATTCCACAAAGTGTCCCTTTCTATCTATTGATTAACCATCATGTCATTTACATAGATCTCTACTTCTTTGTGTATCATGTCATGAAAGAGTTTAGTGGCCATTCTTTGGTATGTCATTTCCATTTTTCTATCCGAAGGGCATAACTTTATAATAGTATACCCCCTATTTTGTTATGAAAGTTGTCTTGCATTTGTCTATCACTTTCATAAGAATTTGATTGATCCTGAGAACCCATCTACAAAGGAGTACATGGCTGCCATAACTGTGCTATCAACAAATATATCAATATGAGGTAGGGGAAGTCATCCTTGGGGCATGCTTTATTCAAGTCTCTATAGTCTATGCATATCCTAACCTAGCTATCTTTCTTTGGTACTGGTACAATATTGGCTAACTAGGTAGGGGAGATTATTTCTTTTATGAATTTGGCTTCTAACAGCTTAATAACTTCTTTGAATTTTTTAACCCATTTTAGTTTCATTCTCCTTAGTGTCTGGTGTACTGGAGGCATGTGATTATTCATTGGAATGGCATGTTTAGCCATTTTTTGATCAATGCCACACATGTCCGTGTAGTTCCAAATGAATACCTTTTCATACCTTTTTAGTAATCTCTTAATTTTTTTCTTTTCAATAATAGTATCATGGGCGATTAATATTTTTTTTTGTTGTCCATTTGTACCAAGATTAAATGGGTCAGTTTTAATGTAATTAATGTAAAAAATACTCATGTAATTATCATAGGAATGCATGCTACTGATAGGAAAAATATTACACAAATAAGCAAACTCATTGTTCATTTTATTACTAAGAAAATTGTTCACTTCAAAAAGATAAGACAAATATTGTTCATCAGAAAATAAATAATCATCTACAGGATCTAGATCAAGCATATCTTCAGCTAAGGCTGGATAAATTTCTTCAACTGTTGCCAAAGTTAGAAATATCTCTTCTTCTATTACTGATCATGTTTCAAACTTCTTGATTCCCAATCGACGACATTAACGAATGTCTCAAGCTTAGGCTTGTAATAACTAACTTTTATTGTTGGTTTTAAGGTCCCTTTATATTTGATCTTTCTTAGCTTCACAAAGTGATCTTCTTGACTATTACCCTTCTGCCTATAGTTATCTCTTAGACTTGGGTTATACCCTAGTCCTTTGGTGTCTTTTTAGCTTTTAGTCTGTAATGGTTCCATCATCCCTTACAGGTTCTTACCTAGGCCAACTCCTAGTAAGAAGTTCATCTTCTTTATGATTTTGGACACTCTAGGGTCCATGTAATCTTTATATATCCCAGCAACATTAAATCCATTGAATGGTTGATTAGCAATAGCAAGGGTGGACACTGCATGGTTAGTTTCTACTTTGATCATGATTATATTATCTTTATAAGGAAATTTAATTATTTAGGGCAAAGTTAAAGGGACTTCTCTTAGCTTATGAAACTAGGGTCAGCCAAGTAGTACTAAAAATATGGCTGGGATGTCAATGATAGTGAAATCAACTTCATTAATGAAAAGCCCTAGTTATATCTTTATGATAAATAAGATTTTAACTTGTCTACGCATATCATCATAGGCTTCAATGGCGATGCTAGAGGGTACTAAGTCTTCCTTTTTGATACCTTGACATGCTAAGATTTTGGCTAGACACATATATAACAATGAGCCATCATCTACCATAGTGCACCCTATTTTCTTCTCATTCACCTCTGCCTTGATTAATAGTGGCTGGTTGTGTTCTTTCCTTTCTAATGGTAGGTCTTCATCTAAAAAAGTGATTATTCTGGTTTTTTCAATCTTTATGACTTGGACTAACTTTTCGAGTGTAGTGGTGGCAAATATAAAAAATTGTCCTAAAGCTTCAATTGCTTTCTACCTGTGGGATTGTAAAAAATCTATAAATCCCATGTGCTAATGTGGATTTGAGTTTTCTTTAGCTGCTTGAGTACTCTATCATCTTCCGACTCTTTGATTTCAATTTCTTTTTCTAAGAAGATCCAACCATTTTTCTTAATTTTTTCAATCATTTCTCCCTTAACCCATATTTCCTCTTGCTTACCCTATTCAGGATCCTCGTTAAAAGATCCCTCCTAAAAACATTTGCTCTCTTTAAGCTCATTCTTACTCTCACTCTCCTAAAAGCCAATCATAAGGATGACTTCACTTATTCTCACCTTCTCACTTTTTTTGTGGTCGGATCTGTAGATATCTCTTAGCATGTATTCTTTAGGCAATCCTAATTTGAGTAGGCTTGCAATTTGACAATGCTTAGGAAGTGGGTTTGATTAGGCCTCCAAATTTGATATCTGATAAGTATCAATTAATTCTTGTATGGCTTTTCTAAGGAGCTTGCAGTTATCTGTGAGATGGTCTCTTTTTTGGTGGTAGGCGCAGTACCGATCATGCTTATGTTAGGAGGAAAGGGTACATTTTAAGGAGGTTGGAGAAGTTATAGCTTGCCTTCCTTTACTAGCTTTCTCAAACACTAGGATAAGGAATTTCTTAGGTTAGAGTAACACATCCCTTATACAACATTCACTTTCAATGTCTTAGTGGTACCCTCAGCATGTTTATCAGAATAGTTTAAATTACTTGTCCTTTTGAATCTTTTGCTCTAATAAGCTATCTCCAAGTTATTGGAAATATCTTTCAACTATTCCTAAGTGGTAATGCCTTTGGCTATGAGTTTGTTATTCATATAACCATTAGCATTTCGGACTAACATCTTAATTTGGTTAATATCATCAAGCTTGTTTCTCATCTTGAGCACATTATTCCTCCATCATTCTAGGAAATCAGAGAAAGTTTCATTTGGCTTTTGTCTCACTAACTCAAGATTTTTCGAAGGTACTTCAATGCTGGCATTATTGAAGTATTATTGACTGAAGGCCCTTACCAGCTAGACCCAATCTTCTTTGACTTTTCTCTTTAAGTAGTGATACCACTCTAAAGATTGACCAGTGAGAGACATACTGAATTAGCTTACTATATGATCTTTTGGAAGATTAGTAAATCTCATGGCAATAACATACAATTTTAAATGGGTCTTTGGATTTGTGGTGCCATCAAACTTACTTAAGTTAGGCATTTTAAATTTGTGAGGCATAGTACGATAAGTTCTCAAGCTTATTTCATCGAGGTTAGTCTCTTTTCCTCCTGTGACTAAGTGACTCATGGCTTCCATTTTCTAATTCAACTTCTAAATTTGATCATCCTCAATCTGCTTAGGTAGAGAGACCCTATTATATGTATTCTTGACCAAAGGGATGTCTTCAATGGACATTTGATAATCTATTTTGTAATGCCCGTAAAACTCAGTTTCATGAATAGTACCTTTAAGGCATGAACGGTGTCTCTCGGGAAGCCTGAGCAGTCTGTGATAGCCAAAAAGGGGGGTACTGGTCATAAAACTTTGACGGGCTAGAAAATGATGAAAATAAATTAATTAAAATATAGTAGAACCAATAAATCATATTAGGCTAAGAATTGGTGAATAGTAACTTTAATTGAGTTTGAGTCGGGACAGCTCCGAGGATTGCCCGAATGGACCTAAAAATATCATACTGTGAAGCTAAAAAATGCTAATGAGTCTATTAGTGAAGGAATTTTAATTTTTTGAGATCATTTGGCATTTATTTAGAATTTTTAGATTAAGCGAGTGAATAGTAACCTTAACACCTAAGAGAGTTTTGACTCGAGAATTTAAGGGGCCCTTAATGGGCATTGTCGATATTTTTGGCACTAAAAACATGATTTTTAGTGGTCTAGAGAAATTACTGTGACTTTCTAAAATTTAAAATAAAATAAAAATGTTTTCATTAATTAAAACTTTTAGCAAAACTAATAAATCATATTAGGCCAAAAACCAGTGAATAGTGATTTTAGTTAAGTTTGAGTTGGGATAACTTCGGATGTGTCCGAATGGACCTAAAAAGACCATACCTTGATACTTAATCCAATGAGTTTATTAGTGAAGGAATTTTAATTTTTTGAGGTCGTTTGGTATTTATTTAGAATTTTTAGATTACGTGAGTGAATAGTTACCCTAGCTTCCAAGGGAGTTTTGACTCGAGATTTTACAAGGCCTTTAATGGGCATTATCAAGAAGTTTTGGCATTAAAATCATGATTTTTAGAGGTGTACAGAAATTACATTGAATTTTTAAAATTTAAAAGAAAATTAGGTTAAAATGGATTGTCAAATTGACACATGGCATGATCCAGGCCATCCACCTCACTAATATAAAAGGCCCCACATATGTGAGGGTGTCACATGTGCAAAAGAGCCCATCTTCCTCCTCATCCACCCTTTAGCTGACGCTATTGCCATAACCCTCCCCCTCTATTTTTTCTTCATTTCTCTCTCTTCACACACCTAAAGCCCATAATTCTTATATGGTTTTTCACCTCTATAGTCTCTTGAGGCCTCTCTAAGTGATAGAACTGAGAAAGAGTGGCTAGAAAAAGAGATATAAGTAAAGGGTAAATAGTAACATTTTTTAGTGCAAGGCTTTCAATCCTAATTTTTATTTTATTTTTAGGTAGCTTTAAGTGTTCTAAGGATAACCATGTGATTAGATTTCAATTTGGAGTTGTGTAGCATTTTTGTGAATTTTTCTAAACCCTAAACGTGTATGTTGTAGGCAAGGAAAGAGAGTTAAGTGAACAAAGACCACTAAGGG
>CANXYI010097429.1:0-12536 GCA_948208565.1 Hura crepitans
AAAATAATGGGTCGCTAAAAGATTACTTCACTAAGATTTAATGAGGTGGTAAAAAAATATAACAATTAGATCCCAAATAATCAAACCACTCATATCATGATAACAGAAATAATATATTAGCATGCGAAGAAAAAAAATAGACAGGCAGATAGAAAAAAATGAACAGTCTCACAAATATAAAAAAATATAAAAATATTGCACAAATAAATTATCACATCTAACTGGTAGATGGATAAAGCAAAAAGAAAAATGAAAGCAACAAAAATGACAAAAATTATATTTTGGGACACCTAAAATACAATCTAACCAAGAATAGGCAATAAAAAGGAAATTAATAGAAAAATACATAGAATGTAGAATAAAATAGACAGTAGAAAATAATGGGTCATTAAAAGATTACTTCATCGGGATTTAATGAGGTGGTCGAAAATATAACAGTCAGATCCCAAATAATTAAACAACTCGCATCACAATAATAGAAATAATATATTAGTATTCGAAACAAAAAAAATAAATAGATAGAAAAAATAAAATAAAAATGAACAGTCACAAAAATATAAAAAATATTGCACAAATAAATTATCACATCTAACTGGTAAATGGATAAAGCAAAAAGAAAAATGAAAGCAGTAAAACTGACAAAAATAATATTTTTGTATGTGAAGCAAAAATAGACAAGTAGACAGAAATAAAATAAAAATGGGTAGTCACAAATATAGAAAATATTGAACAAATAAATTATCACATCTAACTAATAAATGGAAAAAGCAAAAAGAAAGATGAAAGCAGTAAAAATGATAGAAATAATATTTTTGGATACGAAGCAAAAGTAGATGGACAGATAGAAATAAAATAAAAATGAGTAGTCACACAAATGTAAAAATATTACCCAAATAAATTATCACTTCTAAATTATAGATAGACAAAGTAGAAAGAAAAATGAAAATAGTAGAAAAATGGGTCAGTTGACACATCAAGTATATATGCCTTCAGAAAAGATCTTGACTGGATCAAAAAACTGTGCTTCAATCTTTAGAAAACCCAAAAAATGGTGTGAAAGAGTGTTTTTTGCCTTTTTTTAGTGTATTTTCTCTCTCTAGAAATTTTTTCTCTCTTAAAATGACCAACCTTTTCTCAAAATGACCCATTTCGCTTTTAAACATGATTCAGGCCTAGAGTGGTCGTCTCCTTTATGGACATGGCCCCTTTTGGACCAAAATGATCAAAATAGCCATTTTGGCCATCAAAACAACCATTCTTCGTGGGAACGGCCCGTTTTCCTCAAAATAGCCATTTTCTCTTGGAAAACTACCATTTTGACAATTTTTTAAGGAAAATTTTGAGATCTTTGATTTGGATGTAAAAAACCCCTTTTATTAGGATTTTTGTCCTCTTTATCATCATTAGGCAAACTAAACCTAGGAGCCCTAGAGACTTTGTGTCTATATGGCCCTAGGAGGAAATTCATCATTTTCATGATTTTAGACACTGTGGGGTCCATATAATCCTTATATATACCTACAACATGAAACCCATTGAATGGCTGCTTCACCATGGTAAGGGTAAATACTGCATGATCAACTTCTACCATAATTGTGATTATGCTACCTTCATGAGGGAATTTGATCATTTAGTGCAGTGTAGAGGAAACTCCTCTAAGCTCGTGAAACCAAGGTCTTCTAAGTAAAAATAAGAATATGGTCAGAATGTCAATGACTGTAAACTCAACTTCATTAATAATAGGCCCCACCTAGACCTTAGTAGTGAAGGATCCTTTAGCCTACCTTCTTGTGTCATCATAGGCTTTAATGGTGATGCTGGAGGGCACTAAATCTTCCTTTTTTTATACCTAAGCCTACTAAGATTTTGACTGGGTACACACACAATGATAAGCCATCGTTTATCATAACATATCCTATCCTTTTCCTATTCACCTCAACTTTAATAAAGAGAGGCTAGTTATGTTCCCTTCCTTCTAGAGGTAGGTCTTCATCTAAAAAGGTGATAAGCCCAGTCTTCCTAGTCTTTATGACTTGGACTAGTTCATCAAGGGTAACGGTAGCAAATACTAAAAACTATTATAGGGCTTTAACCACTTTCTACTTGTGGGCTTAAGAGGACATTAGTTATGTCTTCTTTAGTTGTTTAAGTACCTTATTATTTTCATGTTCTTTGACTTTCGTCTCTTTTTTAATAAGGATCTAACCATTTTTCTCAACTCTTTCCACCATTTCTCCCTCAACCTTTTTGGGATCTTCATCAGAAGATCCATCCTAAAAGTTTTTACTCTATCTAAGCTCACTTTCACTCTCACTATCCCAAAAATAGGTTAAAAGAATACCATCGCTTGCTCTCACCACCCTAACTTATCTCATGGTTAGATTTATGTTTATCTTTTAACACATACTCTTTAGGTAATTCAGACTTAAGAAGACATGAGTTCTGAAGCTTAGGAAGTGGGCTTCAATTGGTTTTTGGGTCAAGTATTTGTTTAGAGTTTATGAGATCTTCTATGGCTTTCTAGAGGAGCTTACAATTATTGGTAACATGGCTTATTCTTTGATGGTAAGCGTAATACTGGTTATGCCTATGATTAGGAGGCAATGGACTATTTTGTGGTTGAGGTAAGAGAGGTTGCAATTTCCCTCCTTTCACTAGCTTATTCAAACACTAGGATAAGGACTTCCCTAAATTGGAGTAGTGCTTACCTTGTACGGCATTCACATTTGTGATTTTGCTAGTGCCCCCAACATTATTATTTGAATAGCTTGTATTACCTAATCTCTTAAACCCTTTTTTTTATAAGCTACCTCTAATATCTTTTAACTACTCTTAAGTGTTGATACCTTTGGTTGTGAGCCCACTATTCATATGGCCATTGGTATTTCGAATGAACATCTTTATCTGGTAAATATCCTTTAGCTTGTTCTCATTTTCAGTACCTTAGCCCTCCACCTCTCAAGATAATCTAAAAAGGTTTTGTTAGGCTATTGCCTTATTAATTCAAGATGTTTTAATGTCACTTCAATGCTGGCATTGTTGGAGTATTGCTTGCTAAATACTCATGCTAGTTCACCCTAATCTTCTTTGACCTTCTTTCTTGGTAATGATACCAATCTAAGGCTTACCCTATAAGAGACATGTTGAATAGGCTTACAATATGATCTTTAAAAAAGCTAATGGCCCTTATAGCAACTATATATTCCTTCAAATGGGTTCTCAAATTAGAAATGCCATCAAATTTTCTCAAATCAGGCATTTTAAATTTATGGGGCATAGTACAGTCTGGCTTTAAGTTGATGTCATCTAGATTAATATCCTTACCCCTAATAATGAGGCTACTCATGGCTTTTATCTTTTTATTCAGCTTTTTAATTTGGTCATCTTTAGTTGGTTTAGGTGAAAGGACTTTGTTATACAACTTCTTGACTAAGGGGATGTCATCATTTCAAATTTAATCATTAATGTCATCTAACACCTCTTTTCCCTTATAGGTGGTAGAAGTCTGGCCTACCTCCTTTGGAATGTGTACACTAAATAGGGCATTGGTGATAGTTGCCATCATCTTCTTATTTATCTCACCCATGGCCTCTATCAACATAGATTTAGTGACAAATTTATCAGTAGACATGGTTCCTCTTCTTGGTTAGACTAGTAGTGGATTGCTAGTTCTACGGAGGCATTTGTCTAATCTCTTCCACTGGGTAGTGAAAGAGGGATCAATAATAGCTGTCAAAACAAAGGGTTAGAAATGATGTATGACAAGTGTATTAATAATGTAGGGTGCAAATGATGTATGGTATGCATGGGATACATGTATGTAAAGTAACAGGAACAAACATATGCAAGAGACCTTCTAACCTTATCTCTCTCACACAAGTGGTGAAGCCATTTCTTTCCTAAGTGGGATTACCCAAGCATCATCAGGGGATACATACGTTTGATTATGGGCCTCATCAAGCCCAAATAATCTCTCATATCTAAAGTGCACACAAAAGTAATAGCCTATAACATTTAAATCTTGTTTGAAGTGAAATTAGGTTGGGCCTAATCCAGATAAAAGGCATAATGGGCTTAGCCCCACTTCAAATAGAGTTAAATGTAATAGGCTTATATAGTAATCAAAATTTAATTACAAACACTTAGGGTCATACATGTGACACCCCTTACTGGATTCCCGAAGGAGCCCAATAAGTAGTGCACTTCCTGTTAGGTCACCCATCCTGAAATTTCCCCCATTATCATTCATTTAACTTTTACTTATGCCATACTAGACAACTCTATCTGACTCTAAAATACTCTTGTCAATTCTTGTAATCCATTTAGTTTAGTATCGATATAGTTTAGCCATTACATAGGGAATCTGACACAATCTAGTACCATCTAAAAATTTGATAGCATGATAGCTACCTGGGTCATTATCCTAAATTGTATATACACCTGTAAGACTTTAATACTATTATCACATCTCCTAGACCATCTAGTCCCCTATTATTAGCCTAACATCAACAATTATCACACATCAAACTCAAGCCTCAGGCCACAGCTAAAAGCATGCAGATATATATAGAGCCTTAGGCTCACATCAACATCAAACATCATTTCGACACATACATTCATAAAGTAACATATAGGTTTATTTCACTTACATCAACAGTTCAATGCTTACTAATATACATAACATATACAGATCTTAAATACAAGGTTCTACCCAATTCCTACCTAAGTACATAGATATCATAATAGTACAACTTTTATTTCTTATTCCTTCTCAATTATCCTCTAAACTCTTATCGACACACTTCACGAGGTTAGATTCTGCTCCTGAGTTCCTGCGCACCAAAAATAGATACGCTGAGTATATGAGATACTCAGTGGTGAACTTAAAGCATTTAAATCATGGCAATCCATTATTTCTATATTTGTGTAGCTAATAACTAGTTTTACTTCCTTATGTAATTTTATTATACAATAGGGTGCCAAATTACTAAAATACCCCTAAGGTATTTATAGGTCCTAAAATAGTCTTTTTGACTCACATAATTTTCTAAAAGTAGTTATTACATTCATAACATGCATATCTGACATTAATTAACTTATCTGACAACATATATGTAAAATGTCCAAAATGCCCTTTTTCTAGTATTTCATCAATTACGTAGAAAAATTATCCAATTATGCTTAGTTTTTATTTCTATGATTAGTCTGATTATATACTTAATTTAATTCACTGGCTTGACTAGGAAGACGACACTTAAAAACACTAGATCTAGAGGGAAAATAAACTGGTACAGTGGTCCCTATTCTGGACCTACGCTATTGTACCGACATGTGTGCCATAATATAGATCTATTGTAGCCTCTCCAGACACAAGTAAATAATAGCTATATAACATAATAGAGATCAGCCCGTAGGCTTCCCCAGCCACAAATAAGTATCATCAACAACTGGGTGACATAATAGAGATCAGCCTGTAGGCTTCCCTAGCCACCAATAAGCATCATCAACAACTAGGTGACATAATAGAGATTAGCCCATAGGCCTCCCCAGTCACCAAAAAAATTTACTGCCTGAATATTAGATAAATAGCACCTGCAAAACCCTAAGTTAACCGATCAACCCATCCAATGGGTGTCTAACTAATAGGCTAAGTAGCTCAATTTAAGTTCATTTATTAACCAAAAATATTCTTATAATATTTATGTCCCAAAAATAAATAGTTAAAATTTTTATCACATACTTTATTTTTCAGTCGGTCTGGTATAGCCACATTTTAGCTTTATTGGGTAAAAATTCAAAAATAATATTTAATTATGCTTTTATCAAAATTCATAGTTTAATATGTTATGATTTATCACAGCATTAATACTCAAAAAGTTAACACTTCATGTCCCGTTACATTTTTGGTTTAGGTACTAGTCAACTAGACAATTACAGGTCATTTCAACCACTTTTAAACTCAAATTCTGGGACTATTTTAAGTCTAACTTTAACACAGTTTTCAATGTCTTATTGATCACATTCATGGGCACAAGGCCAAACACATATGGGCCAATTCTTAGGCCATCCAATAGGCACAATTGCCATGTACACAAAGGTCTCAAATCTAGCCTAAAAGGCAGAAGTAAACGTTTAGTTTTCATAACCTATTTCAAGCCACTTTTTAAGCCATTATTCCTAGTCAAGTTTTAAGTCCTCTTTAAATCATTCTTCATACCATACTAGGCTACATATGATCTCAAGTTATCATCAAACCACTTGCACTATGTGCTCAAATTATGTATCACTTTTCAAGCAAATTTTAAGCCACTATTTAGCTAATTTAAGTACTTTTCTTTCTTGCCATTTCTATACCATTTTACACCAAATTATTAACATATTACACTACCTTTATTTACTATACATTATGCCATACTTATATCTATGATTACTTACATTTCATGCCATATACATGTGACACATATATCACACACCACATGTCCCACCATTACACATCATGTACCATGACACACATACATGCCATGCCATACCATACCTTGACATACCATTCAGCCATTTTGAGATCATACATATACACATGTTTTCCTCACCAATTTCACATACATATTATCCAAACATACATGCTATGTACATAATTAAAGTCATATATACCTAATTTCAAGCCAATTCTCATAGGTTACTAACCATCACCATGAAATCCACTAAAAATAGTTCTTGGGTACAAGCATCAATGGTATATTTCATCATGATTTCTAACCAAAATGGCCATAATCCACATTCTAACATATCAAACAATACTGGATTTACATTCTTGTCATTGTATAACCAAGACAGGCATCTATATCCACCAAAATTAGCAAAGAAATAAAGCTAACTTTGCAAGCCCTTTAAAACATACTCCCTAACTCATTAAGTGTTCACTTAACCAACACTAACAAAGAGAAAATCAACCCTAAACTCAACATTCCAGTTATCTCAAATCCTCATTCATGAATGAGGCATCTTAAAACATGAAGAAAAGGCTTGAAGTTCACTTACTTGTGAAAGAAGCCCTTTAAATTTTCAAGCACACCAAGTTGTCCAGCCACTACAGTAGGTTCCCTCTCCCTTCGTAGGCTTTAAGCTACCCTCTAATGGCTATAAATACCTCACACACACAATCACATAAATATTAGGCATGTTTTAACATCAAATGGCAGCCAAAAACCCTAAGGAAAGGAGAAGAATAAGCCAAAACTCACCTTTAGGTTAGCATTCTAGACTGCTCTAAACTAATCAACTTGTATGATTTTATCTCCCAAACGAAAAATCTTTTATGCTTGATTCTTGATCTTCATAGTGCCTAACACATAGGAGAAACTTTAGCAACTAAAATCTCTCAATTTGGTAGTCGAATGAAAAAGTTATGGCCTTTCTCCTCCCTCTATGGTGTTAGTAAAAGCAGCTGGAAGGGGAAGAAGTTCCTTCTTTAATCTAAGTGAAATTCCACTTGTTAAATGATATTTGCCACTTGGAAAATTTGCTTAACCACTTGGCATGATATGGGCCCCATTTTAACATGTCAAGGTTGTCTCGAAACTTCCTGAACCATCTCAATTTGTGTGGCAAATTTTAAAAATTCATAGTAATTCACTCAAACCTAAAAAAATTACACCTTTTGTTTTAAAATTCATATTTTAATCCCCTTTACCTATTTGTAAATTTTCATAGCCAAATTCCTTCAATAGGGTAGTTTTGAAACTGCCTTAATTTGTGTACTAACCTAAAAAATTATGAGAATTCATTAATGACCTTTAATTCCAAAAATTCTTTCACCATTAGACTCAGTGTAATTTTTGAGCTTCAGGGTCCACTATTTTCGGGTCCATCCGGGCACATCCTAGTTCAATCCTAACCCAATAGCATTTTATTACATTGAGGGGTAGCTTTTAGTCCGAAATGAATTTTTGGTTTTGCTAAATTTCTAAATTTTGCTCTTTTCATAAAATTAAGGCCCCTTAAAGTTTCATGACCCGTGTCATTGCCTTAGTCCACATGCAAGTGACCTGGCACCCTAGGTGCACTTCTCAAACACTGTGGCACCATTCACGGAGCCTCAGAACACAGGCGTTGCAATACAACCTAGGGGAGGTTGATAAGCTTGACTATATGGGCTCATAGTTTAGTCAAAAAGGCTTTCATAGCTCCCACAAGTTAGGGTCCCTCCTAACGGGTCTCTCTAATCAAGGATAATAGTGATTGGTTAGTTCATCATTTCATATTCCCAAGGGTACGAGGCTTATGATTGATGGGTATGCTAGTAATTCCCCATTCTTTAATGAAAAATAAGGTTAAGGTTCACAACACCATTCAGGGTAGAAAGGGACACAGTGTATATAAGATGAAATGCATGAGATTGATAAAAATTAGAATATTAAAAGGCATATTATGTGGGCATTTTTGCATTCAATTCTCAATCCCAGTGGAGTCACCACAATAGATTTATTGTATTTTACTAGGGATGAGGCAGTTAGTGTTTGGAGTCACATATGGCTCTACACTAGGACCACTGATCTTTTGCCTAGAAAGGGTTTAGAATTAGATCTTATTAATGCCTCTAATAATATACCTTCCTTTATATTCTAATATTTATCAATCCCGTATAATATGATTAAGCATTTTATTTAAAGTATTCATGTCACCTTTTCACTTTAGAGAGAATAAATTGCAATATTCAAAATATACAACAAGCATAAGTGTGATTTGAACATCCAAAAATTAGGTGAATTATTAGTTGTTGTTGGACCTAACAACTACTCATAATTCCATAGGAATTGGCGGTAATTGCCCAACTCCCATCTCTAAGAGATTGGCCTTTGTTAAAATACATTTTTCATATGACTTTTATTAAAGAAAAATCAAAACCATTTTATTAAGAAAACACCAATTAATTAGGTAGAAAAGCATTGATGTGAGGTTAAGCTTTTGGTGTGTAAAATAAGTTATTAATCTACCTATTAAAACCCAAAAGAGTTAAAAGAAATAAAAGGTACAAAACCGAATAAATAAATAGAGAGCAAATCATTTGGTTTCATCTTTGAGTTGTCAAGTCTGTGTGGACTCGTTGAGCCTTCGGTTAATGTCCATGTAAACTATGATGTATCATGGCTTATATGTCCATTTAGATCTCCAATCTAGTAAGAATGATTACTCTTATACAACTCAATGGAAAAAGATTAGTAACACAAATGATAGTTTGTGAGGACCTATGAACAATACCAAACAAAATGATAACAACTTGTGTCATACACATATAAATGATCATGATGCATCCTAAATTATGATTATAACTAAGAGAATGATGAATTAATCATGCAAAGGAAAACATAAAGATAAGCACATATATTCATAAGAGCTAAAATTTAGAATAGGTGTCCATGTAAACTACACTCCTCATAAAAGGGAGTTCGTGAGAACTATAGGGCAAAATACACATATTCTTCAAAACATACATCCATGTGGACTACATTCCTTATGAAAGGGAGTCCATGCAGACCAAAAGACATAATACAGATGCACACACACACACACACACACACACACACACACACACACACACACACACATATATATATATATATATCCGTGCGAACTATATTCCTTGTGAAAGGGAGTCTATGCAAACTACACATTAATTCCAGAATATCAACAATATATATGTTAAGGAACATAACAGTCATACAACATGATAACGACATACAAACATGTTAACATGGTAAATAGAATATGTTAAAACATAGTATACAAAGTAAATGAAAATTATTATCAAGCAATGGTTCGCATGGATGCTAGATCATACATATACTTAAACATTAGGTCTGTGCAGACTTTATCATACATTAAGGTAAGAACGTGAAATTAGAGTGTTAATTATAGAATGATTATATTGTTTTAATAGATAATTACATATGATCAAAATAGTTCAAAATAATAACCTACTCCTATAATCAATATAGGGATCACATAGAATTGCCTCACACATGATCAATCATGGGAGATCATTGGTTTATAGAAGCATAACATGTAAATGGATGACAACAATGAATAATATGAGCCTCAGATCTTACCTTGTAAATAAGCTTTAAGTAATGACACAAAGGTAGGATTTTAAGAAAAATGATTATTTTGAGTTTGGGCTAAGGACTAGAAGATCGATCCTACTTTAGAGTCCGCGTCTAGACTCTCGAGATAGTAGGTTTTGGCTTTTCTAATTACTTTTTCCTTCTCATACCTAAGAGAGGGCATTTATAGGGTTGAAGGATGACTCCCATTTAGAAGAGGCAGAGTCATTATAAGATTAGGAAATAGAGTTTGAATAGGTAGTTCACACTTTTGAAAGCTTTTCGTCGATAAGTCCATGCAAACTAGAGGTTTTGATGTTCGTGCGGACTAGGACTTTGGGTCTAGTTTTAGGCTGAGTCAGTGTAGTTCATGTAAACATGGGCTTTGGTTAGTCTAGTATACCATGGGCCATAGGCCTACTATTCTAGGTTAGGTCCTAGTTGGTTGGTATGAACTTCATAGTATCAAGTCCAGGCAGACTTATACTAAAGTGGTCTGTATAGACCAGGGTTTTTGGTTGTTTGCTTTGTTATTTAAGCCTATCTCTGGTTATCATCATCGGCCCAAAAGGTCCAGCATCTATAATATGATGATTATAGAAAATTTTATTTGAATTATAGTAAGTGTAAATAAAAAAAGAAAAAAAAGGTAAATTGATATTTAGATATTATTAAGAAAATTTTAAGGAACTAAATGTAAAATTTTTAGGTTAGTATGAAATATAGTGTAATGAGTAAATAATTGAAGAGTTATAAGATTAAATAAGAGGAAACTAGAATAAGAGTTATAAATGTATATGGAAATAATCACGTAATTAGTTAACATGTTATAAATGTTATAATTAAAATTGATATATATATTTACACATATATGTAAGTAGTTAAATAAAAAGAAACTAATTATATGGGAATAAAATTTTAAATACATGAGCAAGAAAGGTATGTAATTTTGTGTATAGATTAAGCATCATTGACTAAAAAAATTAAAGAAAATTAAAATAGATTAATTAGATAATTAATTAGAAAGATATAAAGAATTATATAAACTGATTAAATAAGAATAAAGTAGGATTAAGTATATAAAAATATTTTTAAATTGATAAGTAAATATATTAATATGTATACATGATGTCACAAATTACAACATAAATAGTAAATTGAAGAAAATGGTATAAGCATAGAATTAAAGTCAAAATTGAATAAATGAAATTATAAGAATAAATACATGATAATTAAGGACATAAGATGGAATATTTTTGAAAAGGTATAATAGAAAGTAAAATGAATGTAGGAAAATGCAATTGACATAAGGAAAAGAATGTATGGCTAAATAAAGAAATATAAATATAATTTAAAGAGAGGCCATATGATAAAGAGTAAAAGATTAAATGTGAAAATATTAATACATAGAATAAAAAACACAATTAAATAATTTATTATTAAATATGTATATGATTAGAAAAGCATGAAATCTTAATATGTAAAATAAATGTTGAATTTATAAATGGATAAGCATATGTGTAATAAAATAGAAATATAATTGAGAGTACAAATTAAGAACTTATATAGAAAAGATAAGAGAAATTGAGTAAAAGATATAGTAAAGGATAAAATAGTAAATCTACAAGTATAAATTGAGAGCAAATAAATACATAAATACTTGTTATCAAAAAGCTAAATAAAATTCATAAGAATACATGAAATGAATATATGAAAATGCATATGTACATAAGAATGGATAAGCAACACATGACATGAATAGTAATACTCGCATATAATGATACATGATAAATGATAAACGAACAAAAATGAATACAAGAAATTAATCAAGAAAATATATGAGTAAAAGGACATATTGAGAAAATGATTAATCATATGTAAATAAAAGACATCAAAGTATATATGTAAACAAGTACATAAAGGAAGATTAAATTTAATAAATTTAATTGTTAGAATGCCCTAATGGTCTAGACAATTATGGCCTAGGATAGGTTGACCAATCAACGAGGGAATACTTAATCGACACTTTGGTGGTTACATGTTACGAGACCCTTACATGTTACACAAATACTTGACACACTAGGCCATACATGTTACATAGATATTTATGCATATAGTGCCTTACATGCTGTTAGAAGTATGCCTTAGAGCTCATGTATTAAGGTAGTATTCATGTATTTTAAACCTTATGATTTTGTACTACAAGGCATTTCTCTTTATATCATGGTACTTTTATATATTACTTATAATTGTTCAAAATGTCTTCAACCATGTTATAAAGTCCTTAGTATATAATCACAGTGCAGAGGAAATCATTAAGTGTTCATGATATGAGATTTTTATTGCATGCAAATGTGATATACCTAAATATCCCTGATCATAATATTAATAAGATGGGACATTATTAATTTAGAAAGATCAGGGACATTGTTAATG
>CANXYI010097508.1:0-13426 GCA_948208565.1 Hura crepitans
CATTCATATTGTAATCATGTAATGTCACAATATGAGTATTATCAATATGACATATTTGATACACAATAGATGATAATCAAAATAAAACCATATTATGCTATAGTCTGTGAAAACAACAAGTTACGCACGTATCAATATAATTAGTCCATGTAGACATAAGCATGTCTCAAGTTAAGTCTATGCAATTAAGATTAAAATCATAGAATGATCATAACATGATAATGGTCCTTTATACACAATAAGTCAGTGCAAAATAAAGACCTACTTCTATGATCAATGTGGGGATTACATAGAATCACCTCACTTTTGATCAATCATGAGAGGTCATAGGCCTACATAAAATAGTATGAATGTACAGTGCATGAATAATAGAAGGCCTCAGATCTTACCTCATAAAAAAACTCTTAAGCAAGAACATAAGAATATAAGGTTTTTAGAAAGAATCAAATATTTAAGTGTGGGTTAAAGACTAGTAGTGCGAATCCTTATTGGAGTCCTCTCCTAAACTCATGAAAGTAGGGCTTTTGGCTCCTCGAATTACTTTCTACTATAAAAGATTTCAAAAGATCTTTTTTTCATACCTAAGAAAGGTATTTATAGGTTTAAAAGGTCATTTTCCCATCCAAAAAAAAAGTTAGAATCCTTTTAAGATTGGGAAATATAGTTTAAATAGGAAATTTGCACTTCTAGAAGTTCTCAGGTAGGCAAGTCCATACGAACCTAAGTTATAGGCTTTCCCATTAGTCTATGGCCTTTGGGCTAGGTTTGAGTTCATCTGTGTGGACATGAACTTGGACTTATCTAGGTGGACCATGGGCCTTGAGCTTGATAGAGTCTAGGTGATCTGGTATAGACTTAATGGCATTATATCCGGGTGGACCAATACCATGCTAATCCATGTAGACTAGGTTTTCAAGTGGCTTGTATTATTACTTTAGAGCTTATCTCTAGTTATCATCATAGGCCATAAAGAGTAGGATGTCTACAGTGAACCAATGCCATTAACAAGCATATCTTCCTTTCTTGTTTCTTCCTTCTTCCACCAAAACACACACACAAAAAAGCTAAATTTACCACTAAATGAACCTCCACCATTTTTAAGTTACTATTTTATGAAGAAAAACATCAAAATAAGGGCAATTTTAGAGTTTAGCAACTTGGGTGAATAGTGCCACTTATGTTGGTAAGTGTTCAAATCTTTGGTTTCGTATTTTTCTAAAATGTAATTTAATGCTAATTAGATATTTCTAATGGAAATTTCAATTTTAGAAGTGTATGAAATTTATTTGGAATTTTCTAAGGTAGAATTGGTGCATGTTTATATAGAATATGAAGGGAATACAAAATAAAGGCAAAAAAGTGGTGTAAAAAGGCTTATTAGAATCTAATAAGAATCTTTTCAAGTGTATTTAATGAAGTATACAATGTGTCTAAAAATTCAATAGTTAAAATGTTCTAATTTGTGCTTGAAATGCATGATTAATGTGTATAAACATGTGTAAATTAGAAACTGTGATGTGTTAAGGCTAATTGAATGACTATTGCATGATTCAAATAGAAATGGGACCAAAAAGTGGATGATAGGGTAGTGGCCTTGATGTGGCCAAAATATGCTAGGTTGAGTCTAGTTATGTATAATGACTTGGTTTAGGTATATGATAAGTGCATGAAATGTAATTATTTAGGGTGATATGTTAATCTAAAATAGTATGTTGATATAGTAATTAGAGTGCATTATAATGTCCTTGACAAGTATGGCTATTGTATATAAGTATGTAGAAATGAGAAAAATAGGATGTGTTAGTATTAGAAAAGTGATTAAATATGATGCGAATGATAAAAATGATTAAAAGAACAATATAACTTGGAAAACTCATGATGGTCGAAAAATGTTACTAGAAGTATGCTTGCGTATATTGCTTTAAATAAGTAGTTAATATGATTATGAGGCATAAACTAAAGAGAAGAGCAAGAATGTAAATAACGGTTAATTGGTGATCTGTATGGACATGAAGTGGGAAATTTTATAAAGTAAGGCATGTGTGCATGTGAATGTAAGGTCATCATAAAAGTTGATAATTAGATGAAGAATATAAGAAATGGAATGCTAGCTTGATATGTGAAGTAGTTGATAAGGAAATTAAAGGAGGATTATGATGTTGGCAATGTTAAAGTGATGATAAACTAACTAAAGTTTATGCATGTTAACATAATAACTTAGTCATATATTTTGTTAATGTGTTTATGGCTAACTTGGAATGTATGTCAAAGATAACTTGGAATGTATGTCAAAGATAAACTTTAGTTAGTTTATTATGTTTATGCCATACTTCATATTCCAATAAAGTGAAGTATGGCTAACTTGGAATGTATGTCAAAGATAAAAGTGATTATGCATGTTAACATAATAACTTAGTCATATATTTTGTTACTGTGTTTATAAACTTAAACTATAGGATAAATGTGTGAAAGTGATTATGTGAATAAAAGACTTGATTCTTATTGAGTGATTATGTTTAGGTAAGAAACATGTGAAGTATATGTACAAGGTAAGATGATGATAATAATAATAATAATAATAATAATAATAATAATAATAATGGTATATAACCATGTAATGAAGGGCTTCAATATTGTGTTTATATTTGTGGACATAAACCAAACAAAGGAAATACATAAAAATGGCTCAATAATAATTTGATGTAATTATGTGTACTTTAAAAACCATATAAAAGTATATGAACAAATTGGAATATAATAAAAGCCCATATGAGCTATATGATCTAGTCTGGATAGGTTGATCGATCAATTTGGGATAGATAGCAATTGCTAAGGCACTCTAATGTGTTCTTTCATATGGGTGCAGTAGCAGTAAGGTCCAATAGGGCTACTGCACACTTTTATGTTTTTAACATTGATACAGCATCCTCTAATGTTCATTAAGACCACTTCATAATTATATGTAGGTTTAATACTAGTGTTGTAGCCTATAAGGTCCTAAGGGCCACTGCACACATTTTACATGGGTGTAGCCACTAGTAAGGTCTGATAAGGCCACTGCACATATACATTTGTACAACATAGGTGCAACCACCTATAAGGTCTAAAATGTGGGCCACTGCATGACTTATGAGGTGTATATCCTATTATTCAATATTAGATAATAGTGTCTATCATGCATAGGCTAAGTAAGTGGGTAATTGAATTGATATATAGTAAATGAGGTGATGACAATTTAAGAAGCAAGTATGAGCATATAATGAGAATTGAAATTAAAGGTTTTTATGAGGCATTAATATATATATATATATATATGAACTTATAATATGGGTTAAAATAATAATTAACTCAATTAAGACTAGGGATAAAAATGGGTATTTGAGATAGGCTAAATATAAGTGGTAAAGTAAGATAATTAGTATAAAAATGGTTAAAGGGTAATGAGTTTGTAAGATGCAGTTATGGTGAGTAATTAAATAATTTATATAATTAGATTAAAGGTGGAGTTATGAAAGAGAAAAAAAATTAATACAATATAAAAAATTGTATGATTTAAGGTGCGACTATATGTATGTGTCAATATACTAGATTATTTGTATACACTTATTGGTATACAAGTTAAACTTGAATTGCATTAACATTATGAAAGAGTCATATGTGTCCGTAGGTAATTTAAGTATATTTTATTGAAAATACCATTAAGCTTCATGCTTAGAGCGTTGTTTTTCAATGCATTGGTAAAACATAAACAGTTATTACTCAGCATTAACATTATAGTATAGTTAGTCAAGCTTCCCTTTTGGTATATTTTTGCATCTCATATAGTAATGTATAATAGTGTAGATGGAACTCATATGTAAGTAATGGTGTTGGGCCTAAACCTAATTTGTATCAAGTTTTGTAAACTTAATGATCTCAAGTATATATGCAATGTAAGTATATGTGTGTAATAATATTTTGAAAATGATATGACTATAGTATAATTTTGAATATGTTGGTACTAGATGATAATTGGATTGGTTGATTGTATTTAGAGGATTAGAAGGGTTCGGAGTTGGGAATTATTGCATATGTACATATAGAAGTATATTTTCTACAAGGTATTATTTAGGCAATGTCATGAGTCAGTCATTATGCTACTAGATTTTCAACACGTGAATCCTAATTACTTGAATTATTTTTATAATAGGCCTAAATGGATAAACACCAAATGTTAGAGTTTTAATTGGCTTGTAAGTGTGGAATTGAGAATCAAGAAAATAATGGATAAAGATAATACAATGAATTGGATATGGTTGTGTGTCATTCCTTATCTAGGTCTGATGATTGGATCGAGTAAGAGGTGTCTCACTACTGCTTTTTAGTCCTTACAAATTCGGAACCAAATAAGAACCACAATTGATATCTAATACCCTTGAGTGGTTATCAAAAGTAGTACTAGTATTTATTTCAATGACACAAATATTTGAAGTAAAGGCATCACCATGCTTCTTCTTCTTTTGAGACTCTATATGAGCCTCGTAGTTCCTTTTTTAATGTTGCAGCCTTACCATAATGGAAGCAAGATCTTCAGTGGCAGTCTCCTTGGTAATAGCAATAACAACATACTATTTGCTTTGTTCTTCTTCACCTCACCTTAGGCCTTGGTTGTGTTCTTTTTCTTCTTCCCTATTTTCCCTTTAGAGGAAGTAGAATCAACAAGCACAACTATATTGGAGTTATTTTTCACAACCTTCTTAGTAGTCTTGAGCATGTTCACTAGCTCAAAAATCAATGTCTAGATCTTATTCATCTAATAAATAAGCACAAACTACACATAACTATTAGGTAGTGATTGTAGAATTAAGTCAATATTTAGCTCATAATCTATAATAAATCCCAAAAAGGTGAGCTTCTTAATATACCTATTCATTTTCAACCCATGTTACACAACTGAGGTCCCCTCTACCATCTTATAATCAAATAAAGCCTTAGATATTTCATATCATTCAATCCTACTTTGATCCTTAAATAGCTCTTTAAGGTGAAAAAGAATGATGTGAGAATTCATATGTTTATATGCTTTTAAAGCTCTAGCGAGACTGATGCCAACATTATACATGTTTCCAGTCACTGTCCTCGGAATGCTTTAAATAAGCTAATTGTTTATTAGCACTAGCATTGTCACCAAGGACTGGTGGGATAGGTTGCTCCAACAAATAACTGATCTTCTCACTTTTGAGAAAAATCCTTAAATTTTGAAGCTAGTCTATGAAGTTAGGCCCATTTAACCTATTGGCATCCAAAATACTTTAAAAATTTAGGTTAGATGAGCTCATGTTTGAAGTAATATACCTATATGTAAAGATTAAGATAAATTAGTGCATGATTATATATATGAATACATTTTATGAGGTCTTTAATAAAACACATATATATTAATCCCACTATTTTATTACACACTAATAGCCCTCAATAAAATTGATCCAAGAAATACCATTGGAAGCTTTCCTAATGGGTTAGTACACATCTACTATTCAAATTTGACCTTGAGTATGCTCAAAAAGCAATTTTCAAAATTCAATAGTAGGTTTCACAAACCAATTACATCTTATGCAACTACTAAATCATTGGGTCACAAACTCTTAGTGCATGTGTGTCTTATACATATTTCTCTAATCTTTCCTTCAAACCCATTAGCCTTGAATATGCTTAAAAAACCAATGGACTAGTTTTGATAAACCAACTAATATAGTTTTAACATATGCTATGTAGCATAGACTTAAGTATGCTCAACAACCCAATACTAAAGAGAACTCTAGTTCAAACTATATTAACAAAAGGCTTGCTTATCTTAATATTATTTGAGAGATTTCTTCCTTTTACATCTCATCATTCATGGTTTACACACTTTGGTATGCACATGCAATTATTGTGTTAAGCATGCTTTGGCGTGCATATGCATCTTAATCACATTAATCATCCATATACTATTTTAATCTCATTAAAATAAAATAAGTAGTTATAGACTTTAACTCTATTAATTTCCCCAAGCCAAAGGAAATTAATATAGGTCAAACTTAGTTAATTATGCATGACTTTACAACCTAAAAAAAGAAATAAATAAAACACTTTTACAATTTCTTCATTCATCCTTTGCTTCAATTTTTTGCTTCTTTTTTGCTCCTTGTACTTCTCTCCTAATCTAATCCTATATAATTTAATTATATAATAATACTAACAAAAAAACCTTAATTTACATTTAAGGGGAGTTAGATGAGAAAAGAAAAATAATATAATAAGAGAGAGGCAAAGGTATGTAAGCCCTATTTACCAAAAGCAAAATCCATGCAAGTGACCAATCTCATTATCATTTATGGTACATAACTAGTCATCATGCCAAAACACTTACCCCTATATGTATTTCTAATGCATAAAATAAAATTACCTCATGAATCCAAATTGGTAATTCTATTTCATTTTCTGCTGCATTTTTTATGTGTCTATCTAATCTGGATTAAATATGGAAGTTAATATTATTAATCTCATTAATGGTAATTAAAGCCATATTTAAATACCTTTTCCAACTTTGGAAACCTTTTCCAAAAAGAAACATTTTCAAATCACATCAGCTAATCAAGGTAGAATCGGATTTTACATGTTAATATCTTGTTTCCAATATTAATCCAATCAATAGTAAGTGTGCATATTTAAATATCTAATCATGTTAAATAAATAAACTGGTGTTGTAATTCTAGGTATTTAGTTCCAAAAATAATTTTAAAATCAATTAATTCAAATATCTCATGTTACCATATACAGAAATCACATTTATGCATATACCATAAATACCAAATACATTATTTTGGTGTGGTAATCAATCCAAACATTTTTTACTAATTTCTAATAATAATGAACACATAATTTTACTCATAATCTTAATTTGAAATAATCAATCGAACATTACCTGTTTTTGAAACTAGTATATGTTCATGTGACTATAACAAAACAACAAGCCTAATTCAAATGCAATTTGATATAGGCACTTAAAATTTTTAAATTACTATCTTAATTATCTCATAATTTTGTTTAATCAAATATATAATTATCACAAATAAAACCAATTTAAAGAAACAAAGAAGAATCAAATCTATTTTCTATTCCTTTCATTGCCAATTATGTATCCAACAGATTCTCCTTTTGTCAAAAATCTAGTTAATATATTTATTACTAGAATTAAAAACATTATTTTAGGAGCTCAAAAACATCATTTATCTTGTAACACCCCAAAATCTCAAGATTTGTGAACAGTGAACCTTGGGGTTGTGAATATTGATTTTTGGGAGGTGATTAATTTTTTCTTACTGAACAAGACTTTATGTTATAAACATGCAATAAGTGCAATTTATTTTTTCTTACTGAACAAGACTTTATGTTATAAACATGCAATAAGTGCAATTTAGTATGAAAATAATGCCATTTAGATAGTTAACAACTAAAAGCAAGTATGCTTGTGAATAGTGTTTCCCAAGACTCAGGTTACACTAATGTTATAAGATGAAAGAATTAATTATAAAACAATAATGGTTAAAGTTTTAAGTGAAAACAAAGTCACTAAGATGGTTAAAAAAAAAGTGAAGTTTTATGTTAATGTACTGTGAATAGTAACACAGTTAAAGCTAAACCATAAAATATTTTTTTTGCTTAGATGGACCTAAGAATGCCACATCCTAAGGCTCAAATATTCTAAGGAGTATGATGAGATGGAAATTGAAATTTTTAAACATCAAGAAGTATTTTATAAAAATCAAACAAAGAAAAAATGGCCATTTTAAATCAAATTCTCGAGGTTTTTGAATTTGATTTTTTTGGGTTTTTAAGAAATAATATTTATGATTATTTGGGACTATAATGAGTGATGATTGATGAAAGAATGGAATAATATAAATTAAAATGCTTAAAAAGAGGTTTTATATGTTTATTTAATATAGACCCTTGGATCTAAATAAGGATGATCTTGGCCCTTAGTTGGAGGAAGATAAATTTTTCTAGTCTTTTTCTTCTCATTTTGCTGACACCTTCTCCTTCTATCTTCTTCTTCTTCTTCTAAGCTTAAATAACCCTCAAACTCCACTTTAATTCAACTCCTAAGGTTATTTAATGTAAGATTATATAGGTAAATCAAGAGATAAAAGAGTAATTTTGAAGTATTAAAGAATTTGGGTCTTTGGTGAACAGTAACCCCATGAAGGGTAAGTCATTATTTCAAATATTTTAAAATTTTCCTAAGTGTATTTGGATGTCAATAAAATTTATTTAAGGTTAATATAATAATTGAAAACTTATAGAATTTTCTATAGATTTTTGGATGCATGTACTTATCATGTGAGTGAGGAAAAGCGAGAAAAAGACATAGATAAAGGCCAATCGAGACTTGAAGAGGTTCTTTGAGATTAATGGTTTGTGTATCCATTAATAATATGTTTTAAAAGCATGTTTGTAAACTTAAAGTGTGTATGTATGTGTTTAAGTGTGATGATAAATGCATGTAGTGTATGTGTAGTTATTTAACATGAGGTGTTTGCATTTTATGGTGTTTAACTATGCTAAACATATGTTTGTAGAATGATATGTAATGAAATAGAGGCATTAGGGTGTGATGGTAGGTTAGGCTGAATGGGACATATAGAAGGAATAATTAGGTGTTAATTATATGAAATGATGTTATGAAATGTTAAGGCAATTAAGTGTAAGATATAAGTATATATACATAAAGAAATGAGATATTGAATAATATATTAGGGATCTATGAGCTTGATTTGTAGAAATTAGAACAAGCATATGTAATTGTTTAGAGCCTAAAGAAGTATAATGCGACATAATATAAAGATAAATTTTTCATAAAAAGAAATAAAAAGGAATATAGATGATGCATGTATATAAAATCATTGATATAAATATGTGTGGTTTTCTTACATGAGTTATATGTATATACATGAGTTATATGTATACATAGGTCAAAACTTTGGTTATGATTTTATATAGATGCATATGATTGACATAAGTACATTTGAGAAATAAAATTGATATGTAACATAAAAAGGAAAATTAGATAAATAATGGTAATGAAAATGAAATATTATTAAGAAAAGTATGTAAGTGTATTAAATAGAGTAAGTCATTAATGTGTGTGTTATATCATAAAAGTGTCTATGTTAAATGTATTAAATGCAAGTGTGTATGGATAAGGGAATTTAATTGAAATTTGTAGAGTAATAAAGTAGTAAGAATACTTATTATGGGTTATATGAAGAAATGAAATGTATATGTGTGCTTTTAGAAAGGGAATGAATGGTGGGATATGGTATGGATGGTTAATATGTGTATTAACATGAATGTTAACATGTGTTAACATGTAAATGTGTTGAAATTACCTAATACATGATTACTCTAGCTTATGATGTTTATGTAAGATGGTTGAAATCATTAAGGCATGATAAATGGACATAATATATGTTATGATAATTCCATAATGTAGCAAGCTATGGTACTACTTAAAATTATTCATGAAAGTAATGTATATTATAGTATGTCATGGCTATGTATGAGCTATGTAAATATGTATACATATATGCAAGGTTAATATGAGATGTTTGATAATAAAATAGATGTGCATATAAGTATGTTTAAGATGATGTGTAAAGAGAAAATATTGGCTTTAAGTATATATGATATGGCATGAAGGCTATACGATAGCCGAATAGTTTAAAGATAAAAATATAGGTGCATAAAGCATTCACTAGAAAAAGGAATGTGGATGCCTAGAGCATTCACTAGAAAAGAAAAATGAGGAGAATTATTTTTAAATACAAAGTAAGATTTAAACAAAATGAGATGCTGATTTAATATGATTGTGATGAAATATGCTTATGATGTTAATGATGCATGAAAGATTATAATGCAAGTATGATGATAAATATGCATATGATGCATGATGAATAGCATGAGTGAGAACAATATATTAAAATTAATCTTAGTTACCCCATTTGGCCATTTGTTAGCTAAATGACTTATAAAATATACATAAATCACTTTAAGCATGTGAGACTTAATAAAACATGGTGGTAGCCCATAAATGTATTACAACATAGCCCAGATAGGTTGACTAGTCAGCTAGGGATAAATTGAAGCTACTAGGGTGCTTCAATAACTTCCTATGCAGGTGCAATTGACATGAGGTCCATAGAGCCACTGCACATATTAATACAAGTGCAACTGTCGTGAGGTCCATAGGGCCACTACATATATTTATGGGGGTACATCCACTGTGAGGTCTATTGAGCCATTACACATATTCATGCAACTACAACCGCAGTGAGGTCCATAGGGCTAATGCTCATATTTATGTAGGTACGGCTAAAGTGAGGTCTGTAAGGCCACTGCAGCCACCTATACGAGTGCAAGCACTATGAGGTCCATTAAGACCACTACACACTTATAAGGCCTTTGTGGCAAACATCTTGTTATCCAGTTTTAAGATTCTATCTACTAGCATGGGTAAAGAATAATGACAATCATGTCTCAAAATAATTATGTGAAGTTACTAAAGAAATGTTAGATAAGTAAACTTGTATAATTATAAAGGCATGTTCGCATAATTATCATTGGTATTTCTCTTATGTATAGTTTTTATTGAATATAAATGTACAACTATGACATAGGTATGTTATGATTAAGCAAACTTATAGATACAATTATACATATACACTAGGAGTTATAACATGATTGTAAGGTTGCTTTGACCTACTCACATGTATATAATGTTTCAATCATAAAGGCGTGCATACACACACACACACACACACACATATACATATACATACATACAAGCAAATGTGGAATATAATGTAAGTGTTATTCTATGATATGTATGTTATGCATAAGTGATGGATTAGTATTATGAATGAATAATGGTAATGTACACATGAGCATATTATTATTGGATACACTATTAAGCTGCAAAGCTTAGCACATCATTTGTTTGCAAGATGAAATGTATTATGATAGTATAGTTGAAAGATCTACAAGTTATAGAAATTATAGGTCTTTGAAGAGAAGTTGTTTTTCTGGTTCATATGTACTATGTATATGAAGGAATAAAAAGTTTTGTGCAAGCACTCATATGTATTTTGACTAGGGCTATGGGCCTAAGTTGTATCAAATATGTCTATAAGCTTTTAAGTATCGAATATGTGTGTGTGTATATATATATATAAAATAATACATGGTTGCTTAATTTTGATATATGATATATGTTGAGATATCCACTATATACAGGTTGATTCATAGAATTTATGTTTGAATTTGGAATGATAGTTTAAGATTTATTAGATGTGATGCTCAGTTTAAATGTAAATACTTTGAGTTGGGATAGATGTTGTGTGTGTTAGAAATGATTAAAAGGATCATGACAGGATGTGATATAATGCTTGAGTATATAAAAGTGTCTTTCCTATGCAAGTTACTATTCACAATGGCAATTTTGTTACTGGTACAACTGTTATGCTATCAAAATTTTGACACAATGAACTTTAAATAGCTAAACCTATCAAGTGGTTTTTGTTAAGAGTGTTTTTATAAGGTTTTGTGATTGTCATGTATGGAAAAAGGTTTTATGTCATTAATCAAAAAGTTTTTAGATAAAATGAATATTATAAGAAGGATTTTAATTCGGTGCCATCTCTTATTTAGATCTGGCAATCAGGTCGAGTGAGAGGTGTCACATATATTCTAGAAAAATAAAAAGAAACTTGGTGGAATACATTTAAAGAACACTTATACCAATTATGATAAGATATTCTCTAAATCGACAAAATAAGCAAGCTAAACAAAATTTCAATTCAATTTCTTTCAAGAATTGATTAAAAATAATGCAAATCATAATTTTAAACATCATTTCAACACTTGAAAAATCAAAATCATATTGCATATACACAAAATAAAACCAACAATTTAAAAGATATACCACAGATTTTATAATCATAAAAACTTTTCTATTTCTTGACACAACCTAGTTGTGATATCATTGAGGATTTAAAGATCTCATGCATAACATAAAATTAAATGGTCTTGGTCTTTGTACATGGGATGAAAGGTCAAAAAAAACAAAAAAAATATTAGCCAATCGGTTTGAAGAAACTTACTATTTTCTTCTAGCTGATTCCCTTTTCTAGACTTTTCCTCAAACTGGGTCCTAGAAAACCATAGTGATCCACATAGGGAACACCTCTAAGGTAATCCATATAAGAAAACAAGTCTAGAAGAAGTAATGGAAGTTAGCACTTTAGAGGCTAGTAAAGGAGGCAGCTAACATTTTAAAGGGAAAAAGGATGAAGCAGAAAAGTGTGTAATTCTTCTATTATGTTAGCTAAACTCTTAAAGGGGTTTTTATACCCTCTTTTTCATTCAACTCTATGTTATAGTATTATTCCCTTCAACTCTTAAAAGGCTGACCTAATTGGGCCTAACTAAACTCATTTTGATGGGCCTTTTTCTGCTCTATGCATATTGGGCTTTTCTATTCAATTCGTATAGGGCTTTTCTATTATACTTTTTTACTTCTTGGACTCCAAGACCAATAAGCCCTTTCATTTTCTTTCTTTAACCTTAATGACATCTCATGTCATTAAATATCATGAATTTTTTCCTTGAACTTGTATTCTATATGTGTGTGACCCTTAGGCTTCTAAAATGTGTTGGCAGTAGATAAATGAATTAAAATCCTAGCAAAATAAGGATTCTGTGATTTCAACTTCTTGAAATCATTATTAATTTTCAATTAATAAATTCATTAAAGTATATTTCAAGAGAGGCATATAACCATGCATCATGACTACCAAGTGTTAGAAGGTCAATGGCTTGACCATTTTCCCTTTCCATATTTAGTTACTATGCAATTACTCTTTTCACCACACTTTATCTCATTAAGGTTTGAATATAGACTTGTGTTAACTTAACGATTGATTAATTATGTTTAGTCAAACCCTAAATATGTTAATTCTAATATTCATATCTTTATTCCCAAAATGCCTTTGTGAATCCCATTCACACTTGGATCTTGCTTTGGCTAAAGATTTTTGAATAAAGATTTAAGAATTGTGAGATAAACTTCCCACTATAATTTGGGGTGGTGAATCCTTTATTAATCACTCAACTATCTTCAAGTATCTCATGTTATGCCTAATCTCCTAGCTATGTATATTTCATGGTGAAGTTAAAGCACCAAAGTCAAAGTGTAGCACTTGATACTTCAAATGCCTGGGTGATCTCAAGTCTAAAGATACTTGCACCACTAATATGACAAGACACTTTCGTGACATAAATTATGTATCCATGTAAAGATCTCTTAGGTCTCCAATGAAATTATTTCTCAAACAAGTATTTACAT
>CANXYI010097532.1:0-10852 GCA_948208565.1 Hura crepitans
CAAGTGGATCCGGTGCAGTGCAAAGTAACCCGACTTTGACTCCTAGCAAAAACTCTTCCCATTCTGATGATTCTGGGTCAAGCTCTAGCAATCCTGGCTCCAATAATTCAGTAATTTGACCCCTTTGCAATTGCTTCTTCACCCACTTCACTATATCTTCATCTTGAGTGAACATTACTGGTCTTTTTCCTGTTAGTAATTCCAGCAAGACAATGCCAAAGCTGTAAACATCTGATTCTCTAGTGACTTCTCCTGTTAGTACTGCTTCTGGTGATACGTAACCCAATGTGCCAACTGTAATTGAAGTCGAGGGTTCCGCTGGAGTTGCTATTGTTAACCGGTCTAAGCCAAAATCGGAGAGATGGGCTTCGAAATCTGCATCGAATAGAACATTCTGCGGCTTAATGTCTCCATGAACCATGTTTGATGTGTGTAAGAATGCTAATCCACGGGCGATTCCAAGCGCTATTAGGTGTCGCATTGGCCAATTGAGTACATGACCATCTTGATGAGATGCTTCTTGCAAGAGAGTGGCAAGGTTTCCATTTGGCATGTAATCATAGACAAGAAGTCTCAAGTCCGGTGGCCCTGCATAGTACCCACGAAGAACTGTTAGGTTTCGGTGCTTCACTTTGCTAAGAAATTCGGCCTCCTTTCTGAACATGTTTTCATCCAGTGAACCATCTGGAAGTCTTCTTATTGAGAGTACCATCCCGTCGTTGTAACTGGCCTTAAAAACTAATCCATATCGGGTTCTGCTAAGCACATTTTCTTCATCGAATTGTCTAGTTGCTTCGAGTGTTTCTGCAAGTGTGATCTTGTTATTAAACATAACAAGCTTTGGCCCTCCATTATCTGTGCTACCTCGACCACCACTTGCTGCTGAACTAACCCTAGCTGGGCTTCGTTTCTTCTCCCCTGCTGCCCCTTGTTTTATCCTCTTTCGCCATCTCAAGAGGCTGTAAACATAAAAGCAACAGCACAATGACAATAGGCAAGCTCCAGTTGCGGCCACAACAATAAAAAGAATCAACTTTCTCCTTCTATCCCTTTCTGCCATATCCACACATTTTTTATCCAATGGCTCACCACAAAGATCAGGATTACCCTTAAATGCTGATGAACTGTTAAATCTAGAACCCAGCACAGTTGGAATCTCACCTTCAAGGTTATTGCCAGATACATTGAAGTACACCAAGCTAGAAATTTGGGTAAGATTCTCTGGAATCTCCCCACTCAACTTATTAGTGGAGAGATCAAGAGATGTTAGGTTGGATAAATTGGACAATGAACCAGGAATGTTGCCTGAAAGGTGATTAAAATCAAGTAACAATGAAGTTAATGACTCGCATTGAGAAATTTCCTCTGGGATTTCACCTGATAAATTGTTCCTACTGAGATCAAGCACTTTTAAATGGGAAAGGCGAGACAGATCAGTAGGAATATGACCACTTAAAGAGTTTGAATGCAACTCAAGAACTTCGAGATCAGAGCAATTAGCAAGCTCTGGTGGAATCAACCCAGAAATTTGATTATTGGATAGAGAAAGAATAACTAATGAACGAAGAAAGCCATAAGTAGATGGAATCTGACCAGATAAATAATTGGCACTTAGGTTTATGTAGCGCAAACCCATCAGACTACTCAACCCTTCATGGACATCCCCAGACAACTTATTTTCTTGCAAAGCAATCACTTGAAGATTAGGCAAACCAGAAAGCTCAGCCGGCAAGTCCCCTGATAGATTCTGTTTGCTCAAGTCCAGAGTTGTAAGCCTCAACATACTTCCCAAACTAGCCGGGATCTTCCCTGAGAAACCATTTCGACTTAAGTTCAATGACATTAACTGACTCAAACTACCAACATTTGCCGGAATTTCACCGGAAAATCTGTTTCCACTGAGGTCCAATGAAGTCAAATTGCTTAGACTGATGAGCTCCTTCGGGAAGCTTCCATTCAAACTGTTATCACGCAAACTCAATGTTCCCAGTTCAGTAAGGTTGAGAAGAGTCGCCGGTACTGAACCGGAAAATTGATTTCCGCCGAGAGATAACTCTTTTAATCCTCTTATATCACTCAAGAATGCAGGGATTTGCCCTGAAAATTGGTTGCCTTCAAAATCAAGAATACGCAGTGACCTACATTGCTTTATCTCCGTCGGAATTAAGGCGGCGAAAGAATTGTCAGCTAATCTCAACTGCTCCAACTTCGACATATTCCCAATATCCGGCGGAATCACGCCGGAAAACGAATTCCCTGAAATATCCAAATTTGTCAAAGTATCCACCTTCGTTAACCACAAAGGAAAAGCACCACGTATTTGATTTGCTTGAAGATCCAAAACCTGCAAAATACTGAAACAACCCCCTGATTCAGGCTCAGAAACATCCGTGAATGCATTAAATCCAAGCTGCACAATTCTCAGAGACGGCGGATAAACCGATACATTACAGAAAATGGACAATGGAACTGTTCCAGAAATATTATTTTGCGAAAGAGAAACGACTTGTAGCTTAGGAAGAGCTCCAATGGCTGCTGGGATCACACCCCCAAATGAGTTTCCATTGGCGCTCAAATGCACAAGTGAAGAGCAATTAGCAATGGCGGAAGGCAAAGTCCCTTCCAAAAAATTATAATCAAGCCACAGATACTGAAGATACTGAAGCTCACCAAATGTCGCCGGAATCGAACCGGAGAACTGATTGTAAGAAAGATTGATGAGCTGAAGCTGAGAGAGATTAGCAATAGTTGGTGGGATTGAACCAGAGAATGTGTTTGATGAAAGATCCACATACACCAGGTTTGGTGGGAGATTGGCAGATATTTCACCGGAGAGATGATTCTGAGCTACATTTAACACCTGAAGACGGGTGAGGTTACCGATCTCCGGCGGAAGATTGCCGGAAAATGAGTTGTACTGCAAGAAAATAGCACGGAGGAGGGTACATTTTGAGAGAGAAGGAGGGATAGTTCCGTTGAGGGAGTTAGACCTGAGACTCAACTTCCTTAACATGTGCAAGTTAGCCAATTGGTCACTGAGTCTACCGCCGAGTTGAAGACGAGGAAGACGCAGTTCAGAGACTCTGTTGTTTGTGCAAGCAACTCCATACCAATCGCATGGAGCTGATGGAGTAGAAGAATCCCAACCGTTCAAACCCCCAAGTGGGTCATAAAGATTGAGCTTAAAAGAGATTAAAGCTTGAATCTCAGCTAGATTTTCAGGGTTCCGCTGAGCAAATACGCATAGGAACGAGAAGAAAATGAAATGAAAACCAGTCAGAGACGCCATGGACAAACTATTAAAAGAATTGAGAACCCAGAAATGGAAGTCTTTGATAAATAAAATTAAAGATTAAACCTTTTTGGTGGTTTAAGACAAAAACAAGAGCGGAGGGAGCGTTGATGGAGAAGAGAAAGATGGGGATGCCATTACAGAGAAAAAAGAGAGAGACCCACACACATTCAGTCTCAGAGATGCACAGACAAACAACAACAAAACACATACAGAGAAACTGCAGAGATTCCTTGAAATCTATAAACCAAAAGTTTTTTCTATTTTTTCTGTTGCGAGGGTAAATTCGGGTTTTCGTGATTCTCCAAAAGCCTATCAATAAGCACTTTTCAAAACGGCAAATGGTGGGGTTAGACGAGTGTGGACCTTTTTAACCTCATATGATATGATGTGGGTTGAATCATTAAGCCCTGTGTGTATGTTCTTATCTTTGCTCCGTTGTCGTTTTGCTTTTTTATTTTTTATATTTATTTTATTTTTTAATTTTTTCATAAACATTTCTTTTTTTTTTCTTCCTATTATTTAGAAAAACCTAGTATTTTGCATGCTAACGTGAACACAAACACAGACTCCCCATTCCTATGTGTTCATGGTTGTTGCTTGATTTTACTTTTATTGTGAATTCAGCAATGTCATATAATGAATTTAGCAACATCACTGTAATTAATATAATTAGCATTTTTAAATACCTGAAAATAGCATCCCAAAATATAGAAAAAATGAGGAGGTTTTGAGAGCTAAAAATTTTTGACATAAAATTTAAAAAAAATATATTTTTTAATTTTTATTCTAAATTAAAGATCTTAAAATTTAAATTTGAGTAAGAGTAAACTCTAAAAATAAAAATATATAGTTACGCTACATATGATATTAACAGTCGCTTCCAACTATTTATTCACCTTTCGAAGATAAATTCTTTCCGTGTTACGTGACCGTTGAAAATACCACATTCTCTCCAATAGGCGGGAGTTAAAAAGAGTTTCCATGTATTGTTTTGCATTTTGATATACATAAGAAATACATAAATGGAATTTTGGGACTCAAAATTATTCTGATATAACCAATTGAAAGAAATTATTTGATAGAAATTAAATCTCATTTTTAAATGATAGAATATTTAGAAATTACTTGTAATAATTTAATTTTATTTTTAATTGATAAGAGTTAGATTTTAACTCCACTCCAAATAATATAAATATATAAAAAAAGACATCAACGAAAATTTCCTTGCATCATAATTATATATCATTAACTTATAATTCTAATTAATAATATATTATTACATAAAAATTTTAAAAATATTTTATTTCACAAGTTAATTTTTTTAATATAATAACAAAATGTTAACTTAGTATGTTTAGATGAAAGTTTTTAGAGGCTTCATATAAAGTATTGAAAAGGTATGGTTAGCATTTAAATGTGAGGTATTAGAGGCAGTTAAGGTAAATAGTATTAAAAGAGTTAAAAATCCTTTTTTTTTTATTATTTATTGTACTTTTAAAATGAAGGTTTTTGGAGATAGAGGATAATTACTTTCCAATATTATCCCATTATTTTAATAGAATTTCAATTACTCATTATATATTTATTATGCCTACATGTATAATATTTTTGAAGCTATATTTTTATAATCTTAATATTTGTCTTATTTCAAAAAATTCTTCTAGCCAAACAAATAAAGGATATTAAACATTTAAATACCATATATTTCTTCTAAATATAATAAAAATAATTTTTTTACTTAACCCTATTTTATTTTACTTTACTTTACTTTATTTTATTAATATCTTTAGTACTTTCATCTAAATAAACTTTTAATATATATATATATATATATGAGGTGTCCAAGTTGAAATTTAATGGCCTCCTTTCCTCTGTATCCGGGACTTCTTGTATTCAATTGGGGTGTGACTTTAGGCTTTTAACGTAAAGCGAACAAAATCATTGTAATTGATAGAATTTTGTGAAACGTGTAGAAAAATAGTATTTTCGTGAATATCATTAGTATAGGCTTTTTTTTTGTGAAGTGAAATATAAAGTCTATAATGGATATAATTGTATGAAATATCTAAGGTAAGATAAATAGTAATTTCGTGAATATCATTATTGAGTCATATTTATTGATCAAGTTTTTACTTTCAAGTTTTGATTTATTCAATGAAGAGCATTTAAATAACATTTTTTAATATAAGTTTAATAAACAAATGAAAATTTTAATTTCGAAAAAAAATTAAAGTTTTAAAACTGCTGAGCTGACTATTATATATTAAAACATTTTAGGACGTAAACTCTATTTTTTCTTTCATAGTAAAAAAAGGTTAAAAATTGATTTGCTTTGCTTTTGGACAAGTAATTTCAAGAATTAAAAATAAGATTTTACTAAAATAAATAATCTGGAGCTCATTCCATAAAAAATTTGTTGACAATTGAAGTTATTGAGAATGTTAAAGGAGAAATGCTTGAATTAACATTGATCTAAATGTGAAGTTTACAAATTATTAATAAACTTTTTATAAAAAGTGGTTCACATGATTGCCTTTAGGTACATATTATTATTTTTTATATTATGGAAATATTTCAAAATAAAAAATTAATTTTTAAAATTAAATTAGTATCTTGAACTAAATATAAAAGAAAATCAATATTATATGAATTATGATAATCTTAAAAATACATAAATTAGAATAAATGTCCTCAAACTGGAATCATCTGTATGCTTTCACTGCAATTAACACTTTTTTCATGTGGTTTGACAATTCCATGCTATCTTTTTATACTTTTGCCTTATTTTTTGGACTTTTTATATGTGTTGCTGAACCTCTTCCTTTTTCTCTCTCTCTCTCTCTCTCTTTTCCTGTTAGATTCAATGGTCAAAGTGACAAATAAGGGATTAAGGTGAAAAGGATATATCATTATAACATTCTTTCAAGGTTGATTAGCTTTATAAAGGTAAAGTACATGGAGAAATTGTATATTATTCATGAATTATTAAAAAAAATTAAATGCAAAGCCAAAGGAATAGGTTCTGGTGTTGTCTTATACTCTTATTGATTAAGACTATGCAGGAAGTGGATTTGAGAAATTATTAATGGATAAATTGTAAATGGAAATAATCTCTACACGTATTTTACAAATTGATCAAGTACGAAATTCGAATTCAAAATAAAATGAGATTAATTAATATTTTTATCACGTAGTATCAATTTGCCCTTCAATTTATTTTGCAATGATTAGATTGCCTCAAAATCAACCTTTCGCACTTGATTAAAGCAGCGAGTAATTTCTATTTTGTGGCCATATTCCTCCTCAAAACACATTTTTCATCCTTTAATGCTTATTAATTTTTGCTTTGATTGTAATAGAAATTCATACTAATAGATGAAATTTTGTGAAATTATTTATAGTTCAAGTAGTTGAGAGTTTATTTATTTTTTAATTAATCAGAGTTCGATTTTATATCGCTTTAATAATATAATTATAAAAAATAGATAAAAAATTTGAGAAAAATGAAAAAAGCAATTGACTACCCAATGATGTAAGTGGACAAATTATAAAAATTTCATACTCAATAGATTCAAAGATTAATTTTCATATAATCTAAAAGAAGAAGAAGAAGAAGAAGAAGAGTTTAAATGTGGAATTGATATTTCATCCTTGTCCGATTCTTTACTTTTATTACATTTTCTTTCCAATATCTCTAATTTCTACTGCAATATATAGATTCTGAAGCCGAGTTTAGTTGCAAGCACTCTTTTTTCTTTTTAATAATGTAAACAAGACTAAAACAAATGGTTAAATAACATTGATAGATTATTCAAAGAAAAAAAAGGTCTGTTCTCAATTAAATAAGCTCTTTTTAACCCAAAAATCTGCAAATATGATCTAATCATACAACCCAGAAACCTGCCAAAAAAACAAAAAAGGGGACCCAGTATCTGAAAGGGAGAATTAATTGGATGGGCCGCAATTTAGGTGAATAGTGGGCCACGCACCATTTGAATAATAATGGAAAACCAAAGGTGACTATCCTTAGATTACGTATATTAATTTAAAAAAAAATGCGGGGAATTGGTGGCAAATTTGAATTGATTTAAATTAGCGGGAGTGGAATTAATTTCTTAGAAAAGAAAAAAAAAAGCAGAGAGAGAGATTGGCTATTGTGTTAAGAGAAGTTAAGGTTGTCAAACCTAGTCCGTCCCAAGAAGGGAAAACAAATTATAAGGGGGTGTTCACCGCGGTCGAAAAAATTAAGGTTAATGAATTTGCAGGTCAAATAAATAAGTGGCTCATAACTGGGGCTCGGGTAGCTAAATTGATAGAATTATTACTTTGGAAGATTCTTTGAAGAATAATATCCCTATGAATTCCTAGTCAGAATTGGAGTTCTATTTAGAATAGGATTATTGAACCTATAAGGGCTACAAAGTTTGATTTACGGGGCATCTTCAGCAACATTAAACACAACATAATAAGTAAATTTTACTTAGTGAAATTAAGTAAAAAATTTTATTAGATGTTGTACTAGCATCTAATAAAAATGTAAATGTAAATGATTTTAATTATGAGCTAAATGCATGTTATTATGATTTTTATATTTAATGTTTCTTATATAAATATAGAGTACACCATTAAGTGAAAAATTAGGGCGTCATTTTTTGTTTTCAACGCGTTGGTTAATAGTAGATAAAAACAGTAGCCAAGTTTATTGTAGAGTTCTCGTTCCATTGCATCAGCAGGCATCTTCAACCACATCGTGGTAGATGGCCTACCACTTCTTTTCTAGTTATTATTATCATGATGTATGAACATTAAGTTGTGACATGTAAAATGGATATATATGAATGGACAAGTAAAATTTGGCATATACAAACTGATGGCTTAGATGTTATTGCAAGCATAAAAGATTTAATGTTATTATGCAAGTTGTTTCTATCTTATGTATGTGTTTGTTTATATGATATGAGATTGAGAATAATTATATTATGTGTATGTTTTATTGTATTAGTAATGAGATGAGATTATATTAGAAATTGAGAGTTGATTTATGTGACAATTTGATATGTGATATGTTGAGTGTTGAGTTTGTTGGAGTTTGATTAGATTGAAATAAAATTGTTTGAGTTTGATATGAAGTTTAGTTGGTTGACAAGTATATAAAAGTGTGTTTTCTTGTAGGAAAAAATTGGGTAGTACTTCTAGACACTGTTAAGCTGATGGAATTTTGAGTACAATGACCCAATTGATAATTTTAAGCCAATAAATAAACATAATAGGGTTACAACGATAGGTTAGGTGCTTTTTAGCACCGAATGCAATGCTCCTTACTCGAATTCAATAAGGATCGAGTAAATTGTTACATTTAGTGGTATTAAAGCTTAGATTTAGGCGTTCTTAGACCTAAATAGTTGTATATGTGTGACATCTGTGTATGAACAAGCATTGCATCATCATATTACTGCTAGGACACTTATACAAATTGCTCCTTTGTCTTTATAGGTGGTTGATGGATGAGTCATCCTAGAGGGGTGTGGATGAAGAAGTGAAAAGCCATGCCCCAGTACCTAAGATGTATTTGATAGACTTGGGTCCTCAGCTCAAGCTTTTTCTAGGTAGGTAGCTTAGCCATAGTAAGCCCTATTACATGATCAGATGATCAACTTGCTGCAATAAGCTACTAGAGCTTTTCCACACCTCAGCCACAGCCACAGCCACCACCATTACCACCTTCACATCTTTTATAGAAGATTCATTTGGAGCGAATAAAGAAGATAGGGTCTTAGGGTTCATGGGTAAACTAAAAGATGATCTTGCAACCATTTAGTACTGGCTCAAGAGAATGTTAAGGATACTTTAGCAATTACATTGCACAACTAAGGATAGTTTAGAATGTGCCACGTCATTGCTATAAAAGAAGGCTTATAGATGGTGGCAGATAATTTTTAATAAGGTATAGGTTGTTGACATTACGTAAGACTTCTTGCTCATAGAATTTTAGAAGAAGTATGTGAGTGAGACATATTAGAGAACCTATGTAGATATTTTATTATGCTATGGTAGAGGCATCATACAGTATTAGAGGATGAGAAGGATTTTGCCCACTTAACAGATATGCTAAGGAGATTGTACCCATTCAAGTAGAGTGCTGCAAGAGGTTTGAGCAGGGCCTTAATGATAACATCTGCTTGCACTTGGTAGCTGTAAGAATTATAGAGTTTCTTCCATTGATTGCAATAGCCCTCATAATGAAGAAGATCAAGATAAGTGAGTAAAGTAGACATGGTAGAGAATAATAAAAGTGACCTTAAGCATAATCCAGTTCTACTCCAGTTAAGAGTAAGAGACATATAGGATACTAGACCTACTCATAGACACAAGCTTAGACTCAAAACTTAGGCTAAGGATCTATAGTTAAATAGGGATAGCATGTATCTATAGGTAGTACACCTCTATATACCACCATGAGTTCTACAGTTAGGCCTTATGAGCATTATGGCAAGAGATTGTTGGTTTTTCGAGACAAGCACAATGGAAATTTTAAAAAATTGGAAAACCTAAATGTAGTTTGCACCATAGAAATTAAAATTAATAGTAGAAACTACACTAAAACACTTTTAGTGCTTTACTATTTTTCGTGAGTGATTCCTTTTCTTCTACACCTTATTGAGTTATTGCAAACCATAATGATCCTCTCTAGAGCACCTCTAAGGTATCCACACAATGATATTAGATAAAAGGGAACTTAAAATCTTAAAGGCTAGGAAAGGTTTTGAGACTGGAGAAAAAGAGAAATAGAATTCAGCTCTTTAAGCTAGAATTGGTCTATGCACAGAGAGCATAATCATTGTGTTAATTTTGGCTAGCTTTTAAGGATGTATTTATACTCTTTTTTTCTCCCTTAGTTTAGGCTTTAATCATATTAAAATCTGACCCAAAAAGGCCTTTTAGAAGTGCATCATATGGGCCTCCTAAGGTCCTATACACATGGCTCATCAGATGGGCCTATGCACATGGGCTTTTGGTTATTTCTTTGGGAAGTTAATTGAGGCCCCAATTAAAGTCAACCCAGACCTAATTTAGAGGCCTCTTAACACTTAAAAGGCTAGTCATACATCAGACTAAATCAGATCCATCTTTTGGGCCTACCGGGCTCGGCACACTTAACTCTAATTTTGGGCCAAATGTGACCAATTGAGCTCCAAGCCCAATTTTCTTTTTATTTTTTTTATTCTCTAAGCCCTTAAATATTTGATCACATGGTTTTGATCTTCAACTACTTATGTGTGTGACCTTATGGGTTTTCAAAGTACGTTGGCAGTACATAGTAAATTAGACTCCTAGTCTAACTGGGACTTTAATGATTTAATCAATATTAATTCCCCAATTAATATTTCACTTATGTACAAAGCAAGAGAGGCATATAGTGTAAATGCCCTACCTTTTTGGCCTATGATGACAACCAGAGGCAGGCTTAAGCAACAAAGCAAGCAACTTAGAACCTTAGTCTGTACGGACCATCTTGGTACAAGTCCGTCTGGATTTGATGCTATGAGGTCCGCACCA
>CANXYI010097557.1:0-11985 GCA_948208565.1 Hura crepitans
GATTTAGGTCATATTTTAAGGGTTAAAATTTGACATAAACGGGGTTATTCTATTATAAATAGACTACATAAAATTAGCCAACACAAGCAACCACTAAACAGATTGAAAATTTATTTACTCTTTTTTGTGAATTTTGTGAATTTTCTTCTTCTTCTTTTTCTCCTTTCTGAATATCTTACTAGCACCTAGATATTCAATTGTTCTTCACTTTAATTCTTTTTTAGTTACCTTGGAGGGGTTCTTAGTAAGGACCTATGACACCCCTTACTCAATTCTCCAGATCTGAATAAGTGATACATATTTAAACACATTATCCAAACTCTTACCAACATTAACTCATTAAAACATGATTTTAATCCTTGTTGATAAAACAAATCTTCATAAAAAAAATATGGGTTAACAAAAAAATTTTCAAAATTCTAGGTTTAATTCATAATTGGGAATTTTTGTTCCAAAAATTCGATAGCATAACAGCTATACCAAGACACTAACCCTAATGTGAATAGTAACTTGCATAGTAAAAAACACTTATATAAAGATTTTCAACTCATTCCACAACTCCTATGATCCTCTTTATCACCTAAATCAATCAAATTCTTGACCTTAAAAACAGCCACCCTAAAAATCCATACCCTCCTACATGCAATTTTCCCTTTTCCTTTTCATCCATGTGAATCTCTTACTTGCCCCTAGAGATTTACGTTGCCTCTCTCCTCAAGCTTATTATGTTGATACCTTAGAGGTGTTCTTGATAAGGATTGCTATGGTTTATGACAATCTTTGGAGAAGAGTTAAAGAAAAGAAATTATGGCTCTATTAATAATAGTAAACATCAAAATGCTACTAGGTTTTAAATTATTAATGAATTTTAAATATTTTTGATTTATTACTCTACATGGTTTTAAAAAAAATCTTTTAAAATTCTACTACATATTTCACATGGCTGCTCTTAAAAAATTTTTAAATTAAAATTCTACTAGGATGGGATTAAACCCCTTTTAATTCTTATTTCCTCTTACTTTTACATTTCTACTTCTCACACAAACTTCTACTCCTATTAAATTAAAACCAAAATTTAATTTCCATACTATTCCATTTCCATATTATATAACTTAAAGACATCTAACCATATTTAAAACCCTTAATTACTTTAATAAGTTCATTTTGCTACTAGTAGAATACAAAAACTCAGTTTTTTAATTGAATTCTTATTGTTATAAGAATTAAAAAGGCACATTTGATTTTCTTTTTCTCTATAAACAACCTTAATCCTTTATCTCTTATAATTAATTTGATTCCTACATTTTATATGCTCATAAAAAAATAAAATACAATAGTACTTTAATTCAATTCTAATAGATTACCTAACTTTATAGGAAATAGTGCTAGACTACAAAAAGTTTAACTGAAGCATATACTAAATTTTGTGACATGCCTTACCTTTATTTATTTCAATAACTAAAAATTCTTAAGGGTAATGTTTAAAGTCTAACTTCAGTATGTAAAGAGTAAATTTTAAGTGTTTGTGTGTGTGTGTGTGTGTGTGTATGTATCATCCCTATTATATAACCATTACATATGCATACTTTCAAGCAATTGACATTTTACTTAGAACTTGAAAGAACATGTTCAAAAAGCTTAATTATGGAAACCTATTTTCTAAATATTTTCTTCATAACATCCTTATTAATCCTTAGTCTTTATTTATTTAAAAGCAAATCAACTCCCTTGTATTTCCCATCCATGTATCTTAACCTAACATCTAAGCTCAGCTCCTTCTTACTCCTCTAAATGCCGAGAACTTGCTCACTCTACGACACCCTTTGACCCGATCTAGTTGCTAGACTTGAATAAGGAATAACACATATGCGACCTTATCCAAATCATTCTATTTACTTAACATTTATATGTCTTATCAATAGTTCCATTCTATAAGAGATTGTCTAACTCATACTATTTTCTTAAATTGTTGATAAGTTACCACTTTATTATTCTCATACTAATGGAATCCTCATGTCAAAAATTCAGCGGCATAACGGTTATCCGATGATATTGCCTAATTAGTAACCTATGGTAAAAGAATAATTCTATGTAACACTCTTAGCATATAATCACATCAGATCCACTTATCCTCTATACTCATCAAGCAATCTCAATCAGCACATTTATCAATAAGGTCTCATAATTCAATATACACACATCACAATTACGTACCTAGACATAAACATCTACTTTAATTACACAACTAAGTTTAGGCCCAAAAAGAGAGACATAATGCATGTCTAACTATACTATATAATATAAAATATATGCCTAAAAAGAGAGGTTATCTCGATGTAATGCTCAAAAAATCTCAATTTTATGAATAGTATTTTCTCGAGATAAATAGTTCTCTCAAGACTCAAGGTGCACTAAGGTTACTAAATGGAAGTATTAGTCATTAAATAGTTTTGAGAAAAATTTGGAATCAATTAGAGTTCATTTGATTGGTTAAAAATAATAAAAAAGTTTTTAGATTAGTGTCTTAGGAATAGTGACCAAGGCAAAACTGAACCATAAATAATTTTTAAAGTTACATAAAAAATTATGAAACTATACAACTTGATACTCAAAAATTCCAATGAGTCTAATGGCAATGCAGTTATAATTTTTAGAGATCGAGAATAATTTTTACTAAAATTGGGTTACATGAAATTTGGCTTTTTAATGTGGTTTTTTGCATTTTTCAATCTATTATTTTTAAAGACCTATGGGGCATTAATTTATTTAATTTTTGAAAGAAAAATCAGAGGATAAGAGGGTCGGTTGGGTTTTTCAAATATTAAAAGAAGGGGAGAAAGAATTATTTTTCATCAAAATTCCTACACTTATATAAGTAAAAATTGGTTAATAAAGGAATAGTAGAAAAACACTCTCCTCTCCCCTTTTGCTGTCTAGCAGATGCCAACCCTCCATTCCCTATTTTTAGTTTTTCATTTCTCCCTCAATTGGCCAAATCATGCCATGAAAATTAAAAGGTAGCCCCTCTATGGTCTCTAGAGATAGTAAGAAGTGAAATTTCATGAAACAGTCAGGTAGAAAGCTCAATTTAACAACCCGATGAACAATACATGTTTATTGTTTGGGTAAGTTTTTTTTAACTCCAAAAATTTTCCCTTATTCCTCAGGTGCCCAAAAGTAGTTCCAGGTGATCAATTTTAATTTTGATCAATCGTATGACTTTATACATATATTTATAAAATGAATTTGTATTATGCAGTTGAGCAAGGTGAGAAATATAGTGATAAAGGGATGAAGAAGGCATGATCAAACCTCATGTGTGCATTTTAACCCTTAAATTAAAGGTAATCACTATAATATTTTCAATAAATGCATGCTCTAAATGTGTATATGTAAAAGTATGATATAAGAAATAAGAATTTAATGATTTAATAAAGTGAATTAATAATAATGCCATCATTTTACATGGTTTTTGATGCATGTAAGAGAATGAAAATATGAATGTGAAATGCACCTAACTTGTTGCCAAATTTGGTAGTGATGTGATTATAGACTTTATGTGATTTATAAGATGTAATTTAAAAGAATAAGAATTTGATGCTTATGACATGTAATATGTAAGTGGTATGAAATTATGATGCATGAGGAATATGTGAAAATAGAGTGAATTGACAAAAACACATAGGTGGCCAAAATTGATGTTAAGTGTGCTTATGTGTATATTTCATTAATACTCATTTATTATGTGTGTTAAGCGTATTATTAATGTAATGAGAGTATGGCATTATGAAGCATGTGATAAAAAGAATGCTTGAGATTTTGGATGATGTATGGGTTGAATCGTTCAAGGCATAAAATTGTGTCTTGCATCTATTAAAAATGCTTTAGAATATCAAGCTATGAAATGCTAAGTGGTTATGAGCATTTAGGCTAAAAATGACTATGTGATATGTTCATTTATGGGCTAAGTTGGCTGAATGAATATGTGGTCTGCATTAAATTGTTTAGTCATGAAAATTGACTAATAATTATGCTAGTAAGTGAATTATAAGTGAAGGAAGCAATATGTGTGCATATATAGTAAAAATAGACATGTCATGTGTCTAAATGGTATATAATGGTTATATGTGCTTGATTTTTGAATGTGATATCTATGTCATGATTCATTATGGTGATATGATTATTAGAATCATAAAAGACATTTAATTGGAATGCATAGACTATATAAGTAAAATAGACTAAAGTGAGAAGAAAAGTTAAATAATTGTAATTAAGAGCCCATTCGAGTAAAACAACCTAGTTGGATAGGTCATCTGGTTAACTAAGGTTATTAGCAACTATTAAGATGTCTACGATTATTATGTGTGAGCCTTTATGCAACTATGCAGGTGCAGCTATCGAATGATCCAATAGAACCACTGTGCATATTTTTATATATGTGTAGCTATCGGATGGTTCTTGTTCATATTCAATATCTTTTTATTTTAAATCTGAATAAAATTTTTGTCTATCTGATATTACTTATGTTCTATTCCAAAAAATCTTGACTTTTTGCTTAGCATTTTTTATTAAATGTGGTCCCATCAACTTATCCTCACTCAATTCACTCTAATAGAGTGAAGCCCTACATTTCCTCCCATACAAAGCCTTATAAGTTGCAATGCCAAGACTTTCTTAATGACTATTATTGTATGCAAATTCTATTAATGAAAGGTAATAATCCTAACTTCCCTTGAATTCAATCACACAACTCTTTAAAATATCATCCAACACCTATGTACAGAGGTTTTAGCATAAGTATCATGATTTTATGGATGTCAAAATTAATCAAGTACAAAAATCACCTAATGCGAATTAGCCATCTATTTGTGATTGAATGTTATGCTAAAGGTAAATTAAATACCCAAGCTATTATGTAGATTCTTCTAAAATCATGATGAAAACCTCAATTCTTGATAAAAAAATGATAGAAGACAGTACTCCATGTTACCTCACAGTCTTATCTACATATAATTGGGCTAATTTTTTTAAAGAATAATCCATTCTCAATGGTATAAAGTAAGCAACTTTTGTTAGTCAGTCCATAAATGCTCATAAAGAGCCATATTTATTCCTAGTCAAAGATAGTCCAATTATGAAATCCATTATAAGTCTTTCCCACTTCCATTCTAGTATTGCAATAGAGTATAGCACTCCCGAAGGAACCTGGTGTTCTGTTTTCACTTGATGACATGTTAGGCATCTATTCACATGCTCTATTATATCTCACTTCATACTATGCCACCAATAGGAGGGCTTCAAATCATGGTATATTTTTGTAATCCCATGATGCATTAGATATGGTGCACTATGAGACTCCTATAAAATATGCTTATAAATTTCCTCTACATCTAATACACATAGTTGATCATTATAGTATAAACACCCATCTGCTTTGACTTTATACGTAGTAAGCTTCCCCTTATGGATTGAACTCATTGCATTCACAAGCTAACTATCTTCCTTTTAAGCATCTTTAACTTGATACACTAAGCTCGATTTTACTTGTAACTATGCTAAAAGTGCTCTATCTTTTATGTACCTTAGCTTAACATTCATTGCTCTCATAGCTAATATAAAATTTCAACTCAGAACATTAGCTACCGCATTAGGTTTAACTTAGTGGTAATTAATAAGGCAATCATAATCCTTTATTAATCCTATCCATCTCTATTGCCTTATATTCAATTCATTTTATGTAGTGAGATACTTTAAACTTTTATGATCAGTGTATACAAAACATCTTTCCCCATGGAGACAATGCCTCTATATTTTTTAGGCAAAAATTATGACTTTTAGTTTTAAATCATGCGTCGAGTAATTCCTTTGATATGGCATCAACTGTCTTGTCACCTTGTATTAATACACACCTAAATCTATTATGGGAAGTATTACTAATAACAAAGTCTTTTCCTAATTTCAGTTTTGTGAGAATATGGGCCTTTATCAATATAATTTTTAACTTGTCAAAGCTTTCTTGATAGTTGTCGTCCCATTCATAGTTAACATCCTTACAGAGTAGGTGAGTCATTGGAGCAGTAATCATTAAAAATCCCTTGATAAACTATCCATAATATCTAGCAAACCCTAAGAAACTCATGATCTCTATTACACTTCTTAGTGGCTTCCATTCAAAAATACCATTCACCTTACTAAGATCTACTCTTATGCTATCTATAAAGGCAACATGTCCCATGAAAGATACCTTACTAAGTAAAAATTCTCATTTGCTTAGTTTGGTATAAAGTTTATTATCTCTTAATGTCTATAAAACCAACCTCAACTATTGCACATGTTCTTCCCTATTCTCAAATTACACAAAAATTTCATCAATAAAAACCACCATCAAATGATCTAGGTAAGGTCCAAAAATATTGTTTAGTAAGTCTATGAAGGTGATTGGGGCATTGGTAAGCCCAAATGGCATTATCAAAAACTCATAATGTCCATATCGAGTTTGAAAAGCTATTTTTGGAATTTCTAACTCTTTAATTCTTAATTATTAATATCTCGATCTTAGGTCTATTTTTGTTAACACACTAGCCTTGAAAATGATCCAAAAGGTCATTAATTCAAGGTAATGGGTATTTATTCTTGATTGTCATTATAATTAATTACCTATAATCCACACAAAATTGTAGAGTATATTCTATCTCTTTCACAAAAAATATCGATGCTCCCTAAGGTGAGACACTTAGTTTAATGAAACCTTAATCTAGCAATTCTTGCAATTATACCATTAATTCTTTTGATTCTATGAAAGCCATTCTATATGGAGTTATAAACACAAATGCCATGCTAGGATAGACACAAATCTCAAATTCGAGTCCTTGCTCTAGTGGTATACCAAGTAACTCATCTCAAAATACATCTAGGAATTATAACACCACTGGTGTTTTACCTATATTTGGTTTAACATTCCTTATTCCTTATTAATCGCCAAGCTATAACTACTAAAATAACATTTAATAAGAAATTTTTTCTTTCACTAACCATTATAATTCCATCCTATTTAATATTTTGAGTGTAATTCTCTTTTGTCTATAATCTACTGGTGCCAGATGCTTAGACAACTAGTCCATGCCTAAAATGATATCGAAATCATCAAATGGTAACTTAATGAGATCCACTAGAAATTCATATCTTTAAACAATCAAAGGATAGTCCTTATATATCCTATTATCAACAACTTATTATCCAATTAGGTTAATAACCATTATGTCTATATCAAGTGGTCTCGATTCTAACCCTTTATCATATACCCATGTTGTGAAAATGTAGGAATGTGTAGACCCTGGGTCAATTAAAGCAAAAGTAGGTAATTCAAAGAGATATAATATACCCACTATCACATTTAGGGAATCTACCTCTTCCTTTGTTCGGATAACAAATTGTTGTGCTAGAGCTTGAGTCTCTACTCTCTCAACTTCTTTAATCTAGCTTTTTGACTATAACCCATTCTATTATTTTTATCACCCTTCTAGGCCTTGGTAAATTATAAAGGCAAAACCTAGTATTTTATAGTATCCATTGTCCTCCTGGGATAATCCTTCTAAAAGTGATCCTTGGATCTACATATAAAATATAACCCTAGTTCAACTTTCAACAAATGCCCTTATGTCTTTTTTAGCAATGTTCATATTTAGCTTATGCACTTCTACTAGTGGAAACTGGTGTACTAGCCATTTATGTCTTTTGTCAAGAATTGAAAAATGCTTATTTCCATATTTTTTAGTCTAAGTTTACTTCTATGATTGTTATGTAGTAGTTAGATTCCATCTCTTCCTCTTGCTTACCTCTGGGGAAGAATTGGCTTGCCTTAGGAAAATGACCTCTTCTTTTGGAAAATTTCTCTTTTCTCCTTTTGTATTTCTTTTACTATATGTGTAGCTACTATAAGAGCAAGGAATTCTCTAATCTTTATTTAGACTACAAGTAATTTGATGTTATGATTATGACATTTCTGAAATTTTTTTGCACTTTTCAACTTTAGTAGGCACGATCTACTTAGTCTAGCAAATTCCTTCTCGTATTCTAAAATGGATTTATGCCTCTATTTCAAATTAAGCAATTCTTGCCTTTTCTTCTACATATTATTTTCATTAATATACTCCTTCTTTAATTCTTTTAAAAAGAATTCCCATGTCAGTTTTGTGATGCTTTATGCTTAAAAAGGGTCTCTCACCATCTGAAGGCTTTCTCATGTAGCAAGGATATAGCATAGATAATATTTTCTTCTGGTGTACACATAATTGCTGAAGGATTTTGATTATTCTTTCAAGCCAATATTCAGATGCAGCTTAATCATCATGCTTCGCTCCCATGAAATATATTGCTTCTATTTTTTAACCCTCTCTAAATATGTCTTCTAAAGGGCCTATGATGGTAAAGGAGGTACAATAGCTTCTATAGCTTATCTAAGTAAGTCATAATTTGTTGGAGCAAGATTGGTTGTGCTTAAGCTACCTATCCAGTAACTCACAATACAAAGGAATTAGCCCTTGTAGCCATATTAACTATTATGGGAGCATGGTTTTTTACCTCATCTAGATCACCTAGTCATAGAGATTCACTTATCTTTAATCTATAGAAAAAAAATAATTATTAGCCTCAAGTAGTGTAGTTTTACACAATGCATGATTCTAGTCCTAAGGCACTCATATATAACCCTTAGATACCAAGAAATAACTAAACTTACTCTGATACAACCAAATGTGACACCCATTTATCCAGTCCAGTTGCCAGACCTAAATGAGGGATGACAAATAAATGGCCTTATCTAAATGATTCTATTTACTTATCATTTATTTTTCTTATCAATAAAACCATTCTAAAAGAGATTGTTTAACTTATACTATTTTCTTAAATCATTGACAAGTTATCACTTTATTATTCTCATACTAATGGAATCTACATGTCAAAAATTCGACAGCATAATGACTATCCAATGGCACTACCTAAATAGTAACATGTGAAAAAAGAATCCTTCTATATATAACATTCATATCATATCATCACATCAAATCCTACTGATCTTTTATATTTATCCAGCAATTAGAATCAACATATTTATCAATAAGGTCTCATAATTCAATATACACACATAATAATTACATACCTAGACATACACATCCACTTTAAATATTTTAATAAGTTACAAATATATTACATAACTAAGTTTAGGCCTATCCCTTATGTTTACATATGAGTGCCATAATATGTGTCCAGTTATACTATGTAGTATAAAATATATACCTAAAAAGAGAGGTTATCTTGATCTATTATACCACTACACTAACATTGAGTTATAAACGACCATCTCTTACCTACATATCAAAAACCATAATGCACTATGCATAATACATAGTGGTTTATTCAATGAAATATACATTAAAATCATGCACACAACCACTTAAGATGCTCAAACAATTCATACACATCATGTCATTTATGTTGTAATCATGTGTATATATTTAAAGTCTTTACCTAGTACATTTGTTTATCAATTTTAATCTAATTTCATTATTTCCAAAATTCAAGTCGTAGAATTACACTTGTACTATTAGTTACACATTATCATTTTAACTTAATTTTTCTACCTATTTATTCTTTTAATTCATGTTAATCACTTACTTACATAGCCCATACTTAAGAGACATAGTTTTGATACTGGATAATATAATCTCGACCACGGAGGTCTAGCAAGATGTACAGTTGCCCATATTTTAGATCGACTGCTACACTAGTATGGGTATGTGTGTAGTGGCCCTATAGACCTTAATAGTTACTACACTAGTGTGTAATTTTGTAGTGGCCCTAGTGGAATTCCACAGCAGCTGCACCTGTATATACGTATCTCAATAATATATGTGTGTGATACTATGCCTCAATAGTGGATATACTTACATGATATATCTCAGTAATATGTAAAAGTGCAGTAGCCCTATTAAACCTCCCTAGTTAACTAATCAAGCTATCCAGTCTAGGTTATCTACCTTATACAAGTCTTAATTATTTTTCCACTAATTACAATTTTATGTTGTTGTATCACTAATGCATATCTAGCTATTAAAATGCAATTTAACTTTAGTATTCCCTACTTAACATTCCATGTTTTATTATGCCTCAAGTCCACACTTTAACTCATAATGCAAATGACTTATTAACTTTCATAGTAACATAAATTAGCTCTTTCACATGTACAATTTCCTTAAGCCATTATATAATTTATTTTCATTTTACCATGTGCATGCTCAATATTTAATTTAGTCACCACTTAAACATATTTAAACATATTCATACTTTATCATATCATTTGGTCACACATACCACTATGTACACATACATGTGATATTCCCTATTAACCTCTTTTTACTTCACTAATTAAACATTCTATAGTTTCAGTTTCCATTATTTTCTAATTTTCATTACATAAGTTCAAACATCTTCACTTTATTTTAAAGTACACCTCTCAGCCATATTAGGTTCATTGCCCTTATTTCACTAATTCCTCATATTCCACTTAATTTAAGCATGAACATTATCATTTTTAGTCACTACATCCCTATTATATAACCCTTATAAATCAACAAATAACCATTGTTCCATCACAAACACCATTTAGCCATAATGTTCATAAGTCCTAAATCAATATATTTTAACTTAATTCATACTTAATACATTTAATATGCAAGCATTTAACTTAATTACACTATCAATTACATAATAGACATGCAAACACAAAAGTCACATAATGGCATACACATTTGAATTTAATAGAGATAATGTATAAATCATTGTATAAACTTACTAACTAGTTAATTGGATTCCAAATAGGCTCTTTATTTCTACTCCTTTCCTTTACATGATACAAACTTTAATTGAAAAAAATACAGTATAAAATTTTATATTAATCTAAACTTGAAACTAAATCAAGAATCCATAAATTGGTAATGAAAGCTAACCTAAAAAAATATGAGAACATAAAATTAATTGCTTACCTATTTAGGGGTTACTATTTACCTTAACCACAACCCCTAAATTAACCCCCAAATAAACCTTTCTTTTGCTTCCTTACCACTAATTAATAGTGTAGAGATGATAAGGATTTGATTTGACTTAGGAATTAATGTTATGGTTATTGTTTTAATGGTGGAAAGAAGAAAAATAAGGAGAAAGAACCATTAATGGTGTCAAGTTTTTTTGCTGGAGGAGATGAGGAACAATGCTTGAATTTTAATTCTTTGCTTATATATACTAATCACACTAAGGGCCTAGATTAAGCCACATGGCAATCTAATAGCTAAGATTAATCTAAGCCCTCTATTATTCTTTAAAAATTAATTTCTTCACTTTAGAGCTTTAATTAAATCCATTTCAAGTGCTATAAATTCCAAATTTTCATGATTTATATGTCCCAAGAAAATCATAATTAAAAATAGAGAAGAACTATTTTAATTAAAAAACTACATTTTCCCTCAACTGTTATTAAATAATTCTTAATATTAGAAAATTCTAATTCTATTACCATTAGCATGTTTAGAATTTTTAATCATCTAGTGGTGCTATTCTTGGGTCATTTTAAGCATAAGGTAAATATTTTATCATTTAGCTTACACTAGGTCACTATTCCTAGTACACTGCCATTAAAATCTTAATTGCATGTTTAACCTCTTTAATAACTCTATTTTTCATCAAATTTCATCCAAAATTATTTTATCATATTGACTTTCATTATATTTAGTTAGTGTGACTCGAGCCCCAAAAAAACTTTTTACCCTTTAGGAGAACATTATTCGTAATTACACTTCTAATTTATCGTGAACTATCCAAATGACCTTATTTTTCAACCAAAATGTGAACCTAACTTATACCCCATATGTCCTTTTAATTAGTAAGAAAAGCCTATTCATCTCTTAGTGGTCACTATTCATAACCCTAAAGTCC
>CANXYI010097681.1:0-22276 GCA_948208565.1 Hura crepitans
AATGACCAATAACAACTTCCCTTAAGCTTTCTAGTTAATGATACATTGTGTACTATATGGGCTAATATATGTGAAATATGGCTTAGTCATCTTCAATGTTGTCGAACCCATTGGGCCTTTTTTAACTGGAACGGGCTAGACCCCGCATTTTGGTTTGATTGAACATATCAAACATATATGAGTCAAATATCTTGTATGCGTTCTTTTAATATGAGAGAAATAATGTTCAATTATCCATTGTTCATTATTTGAATCCATTGGGGCCCCCGATATCCTACAAGTTAGCCCTCTTAGGAAAGAACACATTAACCTCATGTGTGGGAAGTGATAAGGGTGGAAGGCTCTTGCTTATGTTTGTTGTTATACACATTAACATGCACTTACATTTCATGTATCCTCATGCATTTTTGCATTTCATTCATCATCTCTAACCTTTTACTTTGTAGCCATCATAGATCCTCAAGCCACTTGGGTATATAGGTCAGACGGAAGAACAACTAGACAAAAACTTATCCCTACCACTCATAATCTAATAGACATGGCAGGATAAGGAGAAAACAGTTTTTATGCTTAGGACTTTGAAACTAGAATGGACCAAAAATTTAAGGAATTTGAGAAAAGAATGTTGCCCATGATTTCAAAGGCAATAACTGAGGTTACTCCTACTTCTAGTTCACCACCACCTATTGAAGTAATTGTAGCCACACCAGTTAGAAAAACCACTATCTCTTCTAGGGGAATTGGCACCAAGAAAGAAGCTACAGATTCAGGAGAGAAGGACAAAAAAGTTGAGTACTTCAACCCAAAATTTGAGTTTTGTGAGGACTTATTTATGCCCTGAAAAATTGAGGATGTTGTCATGAAAAAACTAGAAGAGAAGATAGAGGCAATGGCCATTCTTATAACCATGGGCAAAAGGTTAGACCCAGATGAGCTCACCTTAGAGTCTGAGGAAGTACTACGTTCTAAGTTTAAGATGCTGGAGCTACCGAAGTTTGATAGGAAAATTGATCCTAAGGCCTATATTAAGCAGTATGCTATAGTCTTGCAGGGTACATAACTTAGCACAAAGCAAAAAATAGCCTATTTCATCTTAACACTATAAGAGACAGTAATTGATTGGTACCATGGGCTGAAAAGAAAGTTAAAGAAGACTGGGGTAAGATCAAAGAGGCTTTTATTAACCAATATGACATGAAGGTTACTATGAAATACCTTAAACTACTTAAACAAAAACCTAATGAAACCTTCATAGAGTACCTGATAAGATGGAGGTCAAGGGTTCTGGAGATAAGGAGGAAGCCAAAAACATTGGATCAGATCGACATCTTTATTAAGAATGCTAGCACATACTTAAAGGATGGGTTAAAAGCTAAAGGGCTCAAGGACTGGGAATCACTGAAGGATATAATGATTGAATTGAAAGATGAACATGTTAAGTAGAAAATGAATTCAGGGGGGGTTCAATAATAGAAGGAATCTGAATAATAGAGGCACAGGTAAGACCAATTTTAGTAGGGCTAGTAAAACTACTGAGGTATTTGTTGTAAAAAGGCATTATTCAAATTTGGATAAATCATTGTCTTAGTGCCTGAAATGGTTCCAAAAAAAAGGGAAACTCCAACCCCTTCCTTCTAAACCTACTAGAAATAAGGGCCAGGCCTATCACAAATTGAACTTGTACTGTCAATATCATTAGCACAAAGGATATGACACAGATAACTTTCGCACTTTGAGGGATATAGATCCTCGATCTAGAGAAGAGACAGAAGGGTTAGGGTGCTTATTCGAATGTTCCTCCCTCGTTAACATGGTCAATTTGGGATTGTCAGAATGGTACATGCTGTAGGACTTATACGAAAATGACTACCTAGCAATAGAGAGAAAGGTAGAATCAAGTCAAGGTTTAGTTTGTTTAATGAATATATGGGCTATTGATAGTGAAAGTTAGCTACTAGAACAGGTCCAAGAATCACGGGTTGAGTCAGATTTTGAGCAGAAGCTAGTTGAAGAAGCAGAGGCTAAAACTTGAAGCGGTCGAGTAATGCCAAAAATAAAAAAGAGCCAATTCCCTCTGTTGTAGAAAAGGAGGATGATATGGTGATTAAGTAGCTGATCTGGGATATGTTGCGCCAATCCCCTTTTCATTGATAAAAAGTGGTCGAGGCCTTATGTATTGCAACTACTGTATCATCATTTAAGTTAGTGGCAATGGTAAAAGGGGAATAAAAAGCAGTGTCAGTTTTTTAGATGTAAATCTTCCACTAGAAAGGTGTCACCACAATTTTCCATTGTAAATAAAAGTTGAAGTGAATGACAAACACACATCATGTGTAATGGTTGATGATGGGTCGTCAATCAATGTATACCTGCTCAAAGCAATAGCTGTATATGGGATCGAGGATTCGATGATCTCTCAGCCTAAACTCACCATTATAACTTATGACAATACTAAAAGGTAAGCTTATAGGACTTTCAAAGTCAAGGTTAAAATGGGGGTGATCATAGACGATATGGAGTTTGCAGTGTTTGATATCCCTGCGAATTTCTCCTTGTTTTTGGGAAGGTTATAGTTCCATAAGTTGGGAGGGGTTCTATCAACATTGCATTAAATGATAAAGATCCTATGTAATGGTGAGATAGTGACAATAAGGGTTGCTAGGGAGAATTAGGTTTCAATGCTTGAGATAGCCAACCAGCTTTTTAATGGTTTCCATATAGCTAGGATCTTTTCAGAATAAAAAGAGGATGATCCCAAAGTGGTAAATATGCTTAAGAAGATGAATTATTTACCAGAGGCTAGTTTGGGACATGATTTAGATGGTTTAATATCAGCTATTCAGCTAAAAGGATAAAAGGATTGAAGGGGGTTAGGGTACATAACAAAAAATTTAGAGCTAAAAAAGACAAGTAAGGGTATCCCACCACTAGAAAATAGTTTTGTTTGAGCTGAAGGGAATATCAATTATTATGGAGAGTCAGAATCGGCTATCATTAAAAGGAAGATCATGCTTGGGTTTAAAATCTTTAATGACATGTTTGACTAGGCTATAAGTGAAGTTAGAGCCATTTCAGATTTTTAGGATGAAGGGGTTATCACTAATCTGGGTAATCAAGAAATTGAGCCTAAAGAAGAAATTCCGACTGTTACTATGCTTTAAGATAAGGGGAAAGGCAAGATAGAATAAGATAATCCTTTTGAAGAGTTTTTTGAAATTTTATATGTACCAGAACTATTTGATGATGATGTTTCTAAATCTTTTATTAATAAGATGAATGATTTTGCTTATTTTTGTAATGTTTTATCTAATTGCATCATGCATAATTATAATCATAACACACATAACATGTTTGACATTATTTCAATAAATACTACCTAGTTTAATCCTGGTACTGGTGAAAACCCTAAAGAGATCTTAATTGTATCTGATATAACTCCTGAAAAGAGGATAAAATTTGAGAGAATATTAAAAAGGTATGAAAAAGTCTTTCCTTAGACCTATAAAGACATGCCTAGGGTAGATAGGGAGATAACTGAACATGCCATTTACACATATCTAGAAGTGAAACCAGTAAAATAGAAGCTAAGGAGGATGAGGCCAAAATAGGTAGAAAAGATAAAAAAAGAGGTACACAAACAAACCAAAGCTAAATTCTTAGAAGAAGTACAACATCCAACCTAGTTAGCCAATGTGGTACCTGTTACCAAAAAAGATGGTAGAGTGAAGATATGTATAGATTACAGAGATCTAAATCAAGCCTGCCCAAAATATGACTTTCCATTACCACATATAGATGTTCTGGTTTACAGTGCAGTGATGTGTAAAATGTATAGCTTTGTCGATGGGTATGCTGGTTACATTCAAATTCTGAACATGATAGTGGATAAGATAAAAATAACCTTCATCATAGAATAGGGAATCTTCTGCTATAGAGTCATACCTTTTGGGTTGAAAAATGCTGGAGCCACTTATTAGAGGATAGCAATAAAGATTTTGGATAACCTAATTCATAAGGAAGTGGAGGTTTACATAGATGATATGATAATTAAGTCCGCTACAAGCGAAGGGCATTTTGAGTCATTACAGAAATTCTTTTAGTAGATTGATCAGTATAACTTGTGTTTGAATCCTAAGAAATATATTTTCGGGGTAACTTCTGGAAAACTCTTAGGGCATATAGGGAGTCAGAGAGGGATTGAGGTAGACCTTGATAAAATCAAAGCTATTGGAGTGATGTCAGTTCCAAAGAAGGAGAAAGAGATAAGGGGATTTCTAGGCAGAATACAATATATTAGTAGGTTTATAGCTAAGTTCACCACCATATGTGAGCCCATTTTCAAACTTCTTAGAAAAAAACCAACCAATTAAGTGTAATAATGATTGTTAGAAGGCTTTTGACACCATCAGGGAATATCCATTAAATCTACCAGTTCTACAACCACCAAGGCTTAAGAAGCCACTAATTCTCTATCTACCTATTGAAGAAAGCTTAGTAGGGGCTATGGTAGCACAAGAGGATGAATTTAGGTTGAGTTTGTGATTTACTACCTGAGTAAGAAGTTTCTTCCTTATAAGGCCAAGTATGTAAAAGTGGAAAAGATTTGTTTAGCACTGGTATGGACTTTAAAGAAACTAAGGCACTATTTCTAGTCATATATAGTACAAGTAGTATCCAAGCACAATCCTTTAAGATATCTTTAGTTAGCTCCATCTTTAATAGGATGGATGAGTAAATGGCTTCTTTTGCTCTAAGAGTTTGATATCCAGTACATAACGAGAAAGACCATAAAAGGGTGAGCAATTGTAGAATCCTTAGCCAGTTATCCACTAGAAGGTGAAGCACTAGAGTTCAAATTCCCAAATGAGCATCTAACCCTACTAATAGTCCAAGTGTGGCAAATGTGTTTTGATAGGGCAGTAAATAGTAAAGGAGCAGGATTAGGGGTAATCTTGATAACCTTTGAAGGAGAAAAGGTGTTCCAAGCAAGAAAATTGAGGTATAAGGTTACAAACAACATGGCCGGATATAAGGCTTGCATATTTAGGCTTGAAGCATTATTAGTACTCAGTGTAAAGATAGGTAAGGATTCATCTTTGGTAGTGTATTAGACTAATAAAGAATGGACCATTCAGGAGGAGAAGTTAATGCCTTATGTAGAGCATCTAAGATCCATCAATAAATGGTTTGAGATTAGCACTTTTCGCCATGTTCCTAGAGATGAGAATCTACTAATAGATGCATTGACCACCTGGTCTCTATGTGGGATAATCTAGAGGGCATAGTCATGAAACCAATGATTATTTCTCATTTAGAAAAGCCTTGTTATGAGTTAGAGCATATAATGGAGATAAAATAGGAAAAAGATAAGTCGTGGTTTTATGATATCCAGAATTATCTAAAGAACATGAAATTCCCTGAAGAGTCTACAAATAGAGATGAAAAGGTATTAAAGAAATTGTCAACTCAGTTCATTAGTATAGACGAGGTTTTGTATAAAAGGTAAGTCGATGGTCTTTAGCTTCGTTGCTTAGAGGAGAAAGAAGTAGAGAGGGTTATAAAAGAGATACATGTAGGGTTTTATGGCACACACATGAATGGTTTAGAGTTAGCCAAAAAGATCATGTGCTAAGAATTCTTTTGGCTCACTATAGACCATGATTTCTCAAAGTATATACAGAAGTGCCATAAGTGTTAGTAGTATGGGGATTTAAGACATGTGGCAATATCAAAACTATATAGTTTGTCATCTTCTTGGATATTTGTTGTGTGGGGGATAGATATAATTAGAGAGATACACTTGACAGCCTCAAATGGGCATCGTTTTATTGTGGTAGCCATTGACTATTTCTCAAAGTAGGTTGAAGTATAATCCTTCAAGAAATTAGGAGCAAAAGAGATGGCTAAATTCATAAAGAAAAATATAATCTACAGATATGGGGTTCCACACCACATAGTTTTAGACAACAGTGTTCAATTTCAGGCTGTGACAAAGGCACTGTTATAGAAGTATAAGATATAGCACTATAAATCCTCTCTTTATAGACTGCAAGCCAATTGAGCAGTCGAAGTGACAAATAAGAACGTTAAGAAGATCTCCTATCTTTAATTAGCCTTCGTGGGTTTTCTTGATTGACTTTTTTCTCTCAGTATCTAATTGTTGAATAGGATGCCTTTTTTCTATTTTCACCCTATTGGGGTGCCTAATTTTAGTGAGGTTGTCATTTTTTGATTTTCGATCCACATGGCTTTTTTTCTCTTCTTTTTCTCTTTTATTTATCTTTAGCCATAAAACCATTTTAGTCTGTCCATATTCATAGGCTCCTTAAACTGATTTCTCTCATAATCTATAAGGATCATAGCACCTTTTGGCAATGATTGTTTAAGGATACATGGTCCTTCAATTTGAACTTTCCTCTCAAATCAGTCACATGTGGTCTCATTTGTTTGAGGACTAATCCCCCACTTCCTTCAACTTGTAATTTTTCGCCCTTTTGCCAAAGGCTCGTGCCATCCTTTTTTGATAACCTTAATTCTGATAAATAGCCCTCAACTGCTTCTTATCTAGCAAGTTCAATTATTGGAGCCTTTATTCTATCCAGGTCTTCTTAAGAATCTCTATTTCTACTGCCACTCACAATAACTGGAGTTCGATCTCTACCGGGAGTACAACATCTATCCCATATACCAAAGAATATGGAGTAGTGCCCGTTAAAGTTCAAATAGTAGTCCTATATCCATAAAAAGCAAAGGGAAGTCTATCAGCCCAATCTCTAAAGGTTATAATTGTTTTAGCTAGGATGTAATTAATATTTCCCTAGATTAAATAAGGAAATGTATTGTTACATTAATGCCTTATTGTGAATATCATAAAATACCAATATGATGCAAGTAAATAGGATCGCTTTAATAAGCTCGATTAAGCATTTTATGAACTGAAGAAATAGAAATATTGTTGTTACATTACTTTGTATATAAACTTCAGAAAAGTAATAAAAGTACACATATTATCAAATCCTCTACCTCTTATTTCTATCCTATGTTTTCAACCATCAAGATCGGTTGTCCCCAGATGACCGAGTCACCTAATCTTTATATGCTTCAGAAGTCTGGAAGTTGCAAGAAACTTTGGGAGGAATTATGGCCTTTTAAGATAAATGCTTCCATAAACAAAAGTGACAGACAAATCTCCCTCTTTGAATGATAATAGGCAGCTAATAATACCCAAAGTCTTACCAAACTGCCTTGTATAGTAATCGGGAATACATAATGTAACTTTGTGTAAGCCAACTAGGGGTACACAGCTTGCAGAACCGCTTCGTCATATATACCATAAAGAAATCCATGGGCTCATGAAATTTAAGCCTTCATCAGTTTTAGCACTCAACAAAAGCCTATTGCTCAACATTTGTAAAATGGTGCATAATGGCGTGAGGTAGTAAATGCTTTAAGCTATAAAACCGAAGAATGCAAGGGGGATGATCATCCATCAGGTGAAGTTTCTTTTGTAGCCAGACCTAAAAAAAGCTGTTAAGAATAAAAACCTGAAAAAGGCTTTCTAAGCAAAAGCCAAGCTAAAGATAGGGTGAAAACCAACCCATAAGGGTAGTCTATCCTTAAAAAGTCTGTTAGGAATGAAAACCTAAAAAGGCTTCCTAAGCAAAAGGTAGACTAGAGAATAAGGCAAAAACCCTTTAGGGGGTGGTCTATTTAAAAAAAATGAAGTAGAAGCGGGCTCCTAAAAAAGAAATAAGTTTCACCTGATTGCACTACATTTAGTCTTAAGATAGTCTTAGCAAGGATAAGAGGGAAAAGGGTTCAAACCTTTTATCAGGTCATTTATCACACTAAAAAGTTGATAATCTCCAAAATGACCTTCAAAAGTAACTGTGAGATATTAGGAAGATGAATAAGTATACACTTGCATGAAGAGATGGAATGTTTGTGTAACCTTTAGCGTAAGCCAGTAAAAGATTCAAAGAAATTGGTTCTCTCTACGGGACCCACCTAGCAGCTAGAGAAGGAAGCATCCTAAGTGCATCAACGACCTTATATGGGTAATGGGGAGGGTAGTTGGGACAATAAGGTGGTGTGTCAGATGAATAGGGCACCTCCAGAATTGCAGCGAACTCTTTAGCTAAGGGGCACAATTCTTAATGAGAAAATTGAAAAGATGAAATTACAGGTCCCTAAAATGAGTGGTAGCCTTCAGAAGAGATAGATTAAGCTGGACTTATTAGAGGAATTTTAAGCCATTAAAAGGATTCAAAGTAGGAATCGCCCAAGTAAAAGGGAGATCAAGGATTTTGTGAAGTTTCATGAGGAATTCATTAACCATCAGAGCAAAAAAAGGAGAAATGACTCGAGTGGCATGAGGATCTAGGCATGCATTCATGACATTTATAGGTGCTAAACCCAAAATAGTCGTTTCATCGAGCAAAACGGCTGTTTTGAGCCAAAATGACTAATTTGGCCAAAACAGCTGTTTGCCTTAGAGACAAAATGGCCATTTCAACACAAGCTAAAATAACTATTTTGCCCTTTAGTGAAACGGCCGTTTTAAAGGCAAAATGGCCGTTTCAACCGTTTGCCTATAAAAGCCTCATTTTTTTTCCATTTTTTTTTCATTTTTAACATTAGTATCTTACCTTTCAAAAAACAAAAAAAGGAAAAAACAAGAAAAATGCCTCTACATAAACAATAGAGCCGACTATGGTACTAGCCAATCCCAAGACACATGGCTGTGTTGGGCTGGCTTGATACTGAAGAAATTGAGAGGTTTTGTCGCTTAGCATCAGTTACCTTTATAGGGAGACCTAGGAGTGCTACCTAGAGCCAATCAACTATTCTCAAAAGTGGGCTGGAGGGACTTTTATTCACAGTGCCATGCCATGCATCTTGAGGTAGCACTTCAGTTCCTGAGTACTCTACAGTACCATCAAGTCCATCTTTCAAATGAGATGGCTATCGGTTTGGGTCTTTGGCACGCGTTACTAGCTATCCATCATGTAACTATCAGAGATTCTCAAACTACCCACCGATGACATTATAGAGATACCAAAGAGTCTGGATGACCTGTGGGCCACCATCGGTCGGGCCGGTACTTTTTACAAAGCAAGCTATATGAAAGCTTCTTCCCTTTGAGTTTTATTTCATCGATACTTGTACAAGGTCTTGGCCTTATCTTACTTAGAGTGTAGCAGCAGCACTGGTTAGGTGAACCAATTAAACTATATGGCCTCTGGGCTATAGAGCACGGTGCTCGATTCAACATGGTGTTGTCCATTTTAAAGTATCTATACTGGGCTAGTCGATTTCCTAGTAAAGAGATCTTAGTGGGTGGTGTTATCATTGCCATTCTTGCAGGAGTGGGAGTCGATTCGGTTTATATAAGTGTCCCTATTTAGTAGTAGTTTTGGGTAGACTAGAAAACTTGCTTTGCCATTAAGATTATGACTCTTAACCACATGTGCCTGGCAGGATATTGCTTTTATACTCCTGAGGAGTTAGCAAAGCAGGACGAGGTACAGCCTGTGGGTATGGACCCAGAGGATGCCCAATTTGCCATCGACCTAAACTAGTTGTTTGATGACGACCTTGGTCTTACTAACCCGCCCAGACGACAGTGGCAGCGGACTGATGAGGCATGTCTATCCTTTTTAGCACCTCTTTCACCCTTGTTCGAGACTTTACTACAAGGCATAGAGATAGGATAATAGAGCAACTCCACCTTATTCACACAGATCTAGGCATAAGGATTAAAGAGACCCATCATGAGCTAACTAGTAGGCTAAATGTAGTTGAGGCGGAGCTATAGATGATTCGAGCTTAGAGAAACCCTTCGGCTCTTTAGATTTTCTTAACTTTTTATTTATATCATTTGTACATATTAACTTAGGATTAAAGCTTTTATTTATGAAATTGCTAGTCCTTTTTCATATTCTCTTCATTGCATTTATCTTTTTGTAAATAAAAAGAAATAAATAATTAAATCAAAATAATAATATATGATGAGAAAATGTAAAAGACCTTTAGCAGACTATTGAAAAAAAGTAAGAATTTCATACGATACAGCTATAACATGAATAAGAGATGCACCCACACACAACATGCATAAATGCTACAAATAAAATCAAATGCCTAACACGCTTGAACCTTTTTATTATAGGGGGCAAGTAGAATTCCATGTGTAACATCACAAAATGTTGAACCAATAATAGTCCACCCACTATTTGCTCAGTTGCAGAGGATAAGGATAGCGACACTCGATGTACTTGAAATGGAAAAATTCACTCAAGCAAGTTTATCAAGGTTAAATGCAATGGTTCACGCTATTTAACTAGCAACATCAGGTGTGACATCTCTAGCACTACCCGAATCACATCGACTTTAGGTGTAATTTCTTGACCACTGACAACTTCGGGTGCAACATCTCTAGCATTGCCCGAATCACATCGACTTTAGGTGCAATATCTCTAGCACTACTTAAATGACAACAATGGGTGTAACGTCTCTAGCACTACCCAGATCACATCAACTTCAGGTGCAATGTCTCTAGCACTACCTGAATGTTAACAACTTTGGGTACAATGTCTTAAGCATTGCTTGAAACACATTAACTTTAGGTGTAATGTCTCTAGCACTGCTTGAATGACAACAACTTTAGATGCAATGTCTATAGCATTGTCTGAGGGAAAATTAACAAAGGGTGTAATGTCTTTAAGCACTGCCCAAAATGATATCAGATCATCTACAAAAAGGGTTGGCCTATAAGGTACTTGTATCTTTCTTTCTAAATTTTGGGTTACCTTACACACTCTGTAGTCACCTTCCTAAAGTTGGGGGCAATTGTAGACATTGGGTTTCTAGGGCTGCCATGTTCGGATTGCCTAATGATGAAAAAGACTAAATTTCAAGAAATGAGGATGTCAATGTTCAACTCAAGGATCTCAAAGTTTTCTTTAAAATTTTTTTAATTAATTTTTGAACACAAGTCTTTGCCTGACCTGAAAATCTTGCGGTGTGACTCGAATTATGAAAAAAATAGGCGTTTGTAGTGGGCGAAGCCCTATGCGATATAGAGCATTTAAAAAAAGGAAAAAATGTTTTAAATTTTGAAAAAATTGCATTTTTGACAAGCTTTGAGTCACTAGGCAAAACTGTGTCATTTTGTCTTGAAATGGCCATTTCATGTTATACTAAAACGGTCGTTTTAGCCTCAAAGTGGAGGCATGAAACGACCATTTCACTAAAGAGGCAAAATCTGTATAGGACTGCTCTTTAAGCGAAATAGCCATTTTGGCCTCCAAAATGGTTGTTGAGTGTAAAACAACTATTTCACATCTCGGTCTGTGTATATATAAGGCGAACCCTATGTCAGTCTTAGAAGTCAATTTTTCTCAATAAGTGCACACCTTAAAGCTCATAAACACTTTCCAAACACTATTTTCATAATTTTAGAAGATTTTTTCACAATTTATTCATATTTTTTGAGATTTTTTCTGAAGCAATCATATACAGTGGGTCAACCAACCTTTTCCCTTCTTCTTTTCTTTTCTTTCTTTTATCCATCTATCAGTTAAATATGATAACTTACTATCCGTACATTAGTATTGTTATTGTATTTATTTGATTATCTATTTTATATTTTTCATTGATTATTCTATTCATTTTTTTTATTTTATTCTTCATACTAATATTGGGTTTTGTTGTTATGTGAGTTCTTTCATCTTTTGGAATTTTATTTAATCTTTTTTCTGCCTTTCATCAAACACTGGTAAATTAATTCTTATTACTCTTTTGTTTTTACTTTTCGTTATTTTTATTCTTTCTCTATTCTTTTTTTCTTTTGGTTATTTTATTTGTTGTTATTTATTTAGTGTTACTTGGTTAGATTGTATTTTAGGTTATTTTTATGTAATTTTATTTTTATTCGGTTAGAATGTATTTTAGGTAATTTCTATGTAATTTTTATTTTCTTTTTGGTTAGAATGTATTTTAGGTAATTGTTATGTAATTTAATTTTCATTCTAATTATTTTCTTGTATATTTTGTGAATATTATAATAGGCAAAAAATAATTTTTACACGTCATAAAAAATAACCAAATCTTTTTATATCCAATTAATTAGTATTTTCCTAATAAAACGGATTTTAATTTTTTTTAATAAAAATCACATAAAATAAAATCTATTTTTTAAAAAATTGGCATGCGAGAATCAAAGTTGTCAAAATAATCAATTACTCATTTTCATGTATGAGATCTCTTTAATTTCAAGCATTTTATTTATTTGTGTAAATATGTTTTATTATTCCTTTACATGATTGTATGATTTTTTTTTAATTCTAAAATCTACATGAAAAAAGGATAAAATTATAAATTTAAATCTTAAATTCCATATTAACTTGAAGTATAAATAAGAGTAAGGTTTTGAACTACTCTAGTTTTAGCCTCACAAGGTATTTTGCAACTTTAGTTGGGTGGCGACTCTTATCTTGTGGTGCCTAACTTACTCTTTCTAGGCTAATTAAATAGGAATGGCTAAGGATTCCTCTAATTTTCTTCTCATCTTTCGGACTCGAAAGGTGAGATTTAATTTGAGTCTTTGATTGTTTCAATTTGACCGGCCCCGAAAAGGAAGGGTTGCAAACAATATGACAAACTTCACACAAGAACTCATTGGAAGAAACTGATATAGGCAAATGTTTCATAACAAATGTGGAAGGATGTCCTAACCTTATGTGCCAAAGAGAAAAAATTATTGATTTATCTGTACTTGAAACATTATGACAAGCATTGTTACACAAAGGAGTAGTGGAGGAATTAGAAGGTCTATTACTAGAAAGGAAAAATTGGATTCAACATTGAGATCTTTATTACAAGTAACCCCATTATATGAAACAGAAAAAGAAGTTATATCAAGTACATATAAGTTCCCAAGGATTTTCCAGTAGCTATGATCTTCTTGTTCTACTGGTCCTGCAAAATACAACATGAGAAATGGAAAATGAAAGTGATATTGGTAGACTTGGTCAATTTACTAACTGACAAAAGGTTGTATTTAAAAGTTGGGACATAAAGAACATCCTCAAGAACAATTTTATTATTAAAGGACACTACCAATTTTGGTGATAGTTTAGACAGAGTTGTCCATTAGATGAATCAATCTAGGCTTAGGTAAGTTTGTCAAGTGAAAAAACAGGTTTTTATTTGCACACATATGACTAGAAGCTCCAGTGTCAATAATCCATGAGCCAGGCAAAATACAATTAAGAAAACTACAATGACAATGAATAGTATTACCTGCAAAACTGAGATAGTTATCAAAGTGCTCTTTATTCAGTTGCACAGCAGTGTTGGGATGGTGATCATCTGCAACAATGGACTTTCCTTTCATAAATTTTAGTAATTCCTGTTGGATAATGTTTGAAAGTGAGCTATTTTTAACAGAGGCCTTTATATCGGATGAATTATCATGATCAAAATCAATAACATTAGCATATGATGATTTTTCTTAAAACACATCTCAACTGTATGCCCACCATTGTTACAATAATTGTAATATCTGTCTGAATAGCCATTCTTCTTAAAGCAAGTCTCAATTGTATGGCCACCATTATTACAATAGTTGTAGAACTTATCTGATTTCTTTTCTCCAACCTTTCTATTTTGTGAAGCCTTATTACCATAGAAACCTTTTGCTAAACTACCATTTCTAGCTAGCATGACACTATTGTCAACACTTTCTCCAAGACTGATATGAACCTGACGTTGGCATTTAACTCTAAGCACCATGGCATATGCCTTATTAAGAGTAGGAAAAGGATCAAGAATCAATATTTGATTCTTTACATGCTCATAAGACTCATTCAAACCCATTAGAAATTGCATTAGTATTATTTGAAGTGTTAATTTTCTCCATTGCTTGTGCCGCACCATATGAGCAATCATAGGTATATTGAGGAATTGGTTTGAAAAAATTAAGCTCATCCCATAACTTTTCCAATTTGCCATAGTATATAGTGATAGAATCATTACCTTGATTAATGGACGTAAACTCTTATTTCGGTTGATATGGCTGTGGTCTATTCCTTTCCCTATACCATTTTTGCAATTCGTTCTATAGATCTCTCAACGATGTTGTGTATATAAATGATTCAACAATATCCTTTGAGATGGCATTTAAGATCCATGCATTAACCATAGAATCTGCTCTACTCCACTCATCAAGAGCATTGGAATTGTCATCAGGTGGTTCATATAATCCATCGATGAATCCAAACTAATTTTTAGCTTTTAGGGCTATTTTACTAGATCTGCTCCAAATGATAAAATTGTTTCCATTGAGTGGATTAGAAACTGATTGCATACTTGGATTATCAGAAGGATGCAATTTCATGAGAGTTTTCATGTTATGAGCCATGTGAAATCACAGAACTAGAAAACAGACGCGAAAAAAAAAACAATATGCGTTCTAGAAGGAAGTAAAGGACTAGGTGATTTGTTATAAGAAGAAAACCAAAGTAGTATAGATCGATTTTACTCTGATATTATAAAGAAAAATAATAGATCTTATATAATTCTCTTTTATTAAGAGAGAAAACAAGAAAATGATGAAAATACGACTATTGTTATGTAAACGAGAGAGATTCTCAGTCTACTACAATAAGATATTTCAAGGCCTTTATAAGCTACAAAGACCACTTGCTAGCACAAAAATCTATACAATTTTCCACACTTTGCACGTGATAAATCCACGTCAGCTAAGCAGTAACTGTTGATTTCCAATTCTGTTACTTTGCTCTGTTAAGTATTATCTTCAAGATTAATCAATCTGAAGTATACACATTGTCAAATCTAAAAATTTGTAATACAGACTCATAAAAGTGAGTAAAATCAAACGAATGAAATTGATAGAGTTTGAATTTATTTAGTTCAATTTAAAAAAAAAATTCAATTTATTATGAAGAAAAAGAAAGTTATTCAATCTCGAATTACTTGGCTATAGATTGCAATAAAATAAAATATGAAAATAAAAAATAAAATAAGAAAAAGTAACAAAACATTCAAAGACTGATATAAAATGGTAGAAAATAAATTTCATTTTGAGACAATTGCATCTATTACATAACAGAAATAGATAGTAGATGAACAATGTTAACAATCAAGTATCAGTGCAGAGTAGTGCTAACAGTCCTTGCTAAGTTTTGTGTACACAAGAGCTAATAGTAATGTATAATTTGCTAGATAACGATGAGTACTGACCTATAGATTTAGATGTCATTAGAAGCTTTTTTTTTTTTTTTCTGATGGAAGTAGGCTTAGACTAAGAACGACGGATTGGGCATGCCCTAGGAAGAGCAATGCCCATCATATCTAACAAAATAATATTATTAATCCTAGAAGGCATATCTTAAAGCAAAAGGAAGCCAAACTCCAAAGAATTAGCAAAGTTGGCCACGAAGTCAGCACCTCTATTGCCTTCTTTGAATATATTAGAAGATATTTTTTATTTTAATAAACATGGTTCATACAGAAAAAATCAGACATTAATTGTGATCGGCAAAAATTCCTAGAAACTATTCCATATATTTAAACTAATAAAAACATATATCCCATATTTAAACTAATAAGTAACCTAAAAAACCAAACATCTCCGGTCACCCAAATTAGCATGCATTAAAATTGAAAAATAGGCTGCATAGTTCTCTTTTCAAAGTAACAAAAGTTTTAGGAAACACAATTTTAGCTTTAATCAATCCCTGATACAATATTTGAAAAGGTAACCAACTTATTGAGTAGAGCTAAGTACACTGGCTTGCATAGTAAAAAAATATTACCAACATGGCCAAGATGATCTATCTAGATATTAAATACAAGAGTTTGCAAAGGAGCCATACTGTTTGTGAGAAAGATTTGCAAGCCCTATATCATCAAGGTCATAATACTTCTCAATAAAAAATAAGAGATACCTGCCTTAAGAAATTGCAAAACTTTATTTAGTATCAAACTGATCCGAAAAGATAGATATAAAAGTTAACATGTTCTAAATTCACCGGAGAAACAAAAAATCTATAGTTTAATAAGCCCAAATGTTTGAGGTTTAATAACTTTCCATTCAATAATACACGTAAAGAATTGGTTCACAAAAAGAAAAAAAAAGCCCAAAATACACAAAATTGTAACAAATACAAGATTTATTATAAACCCTGAAAAATGGTGCCAATTTCATCTTTCATGTTTTCTATTGCGGGAATATGCACACACCAACCGAGTCCAGGAAGCAATATTTTTATCTGGCATTTCATTGAACACTTATATATTGTCATTGCACCAAAAGCAAATAAACGCAATCAAATGAAGAAAACTAAAAAAAATTGACCAATTAACAAACTTAAAATAAACTAAAGCTTAATAAAGTGATACAAGTACTAATATTTTGGGATGATTAACAATAATGCATCAAAATGTTCAGTCCATTTGGTTGGCCCAAGAGGTCTCTCTATCAAAAGGTAACAATAAGCCCAAAGCCTGTTGTGCAATGTCCTTACATGTGGAAGTTATCCCTCTAGTTAAGGACCAACCACCTGCCTCAATAAACACTATAAATAGGGTATCTCTTTAAATGCTCTTCCTTGGAAAGTCATAGGAAACTTTGAAGCCAAAGAAAAGCATTTAAAGGGATACCTGGAGAAAACTAAAAGTCTATTGTAGGATCTTAATGAGATAGGCAACAAATGGGAGATAAAGAAAATTTTTTGACAAATGGGAGATAAAGAAAATTTCAAAGGAAGACAATATGGAAGTTGATGCTCTAGCCAAGTGAGCTGGTTTTAGGGGGCATAAACCCATAAAAAGGCATATGGTTGAAAAGAAGCGTGTACCAACAATTTAAGAGAATGAAGTAATGCAAGTTGAGATGGAAGCAGCTTAGTACAGCCCGATTGTTGAGTATCTCCAATTTGGCATGTTACCTTCAGAAGAGTTCGAAGTAAGAAAGGTCGCCCAAAAATCCCTTAAATACTTGATAATAGATGGGAAGCTTTACAAGAAAGCCAAAAGTCATCCATTGCTTAAATGCTTAACTCCAGCAGAAGGCAATTATGCCATCATGAAAGTACATTAATGAATATGTAGAGCTCATAAAGTGGGTCGGTCAGTGGTAAGAAAGGTGATGCAATCCGACTATTATTGGCCAACCATTATAAAAGATGCTAAAGAGGTAATTAGAAAGTGCACGTAATGTCAAGTTCATGGTAAAATAATCAAGAAACCCAGTTCGGATCAACAACTGATTAGGATAGTTTGGCCTTTTAATCAGCGGGGTTTAGACATTCTTAGTCCTTTCCCTCAGGGGAAATGACAACTCAAAATCTTAATCATCGCAGTAGATCACTTCACGAAAATGGATCAAAGTAAAGCCAGTGGCAACTATCATAGGTGTTAGGATCCAAGAGTTTATTTAGAAAGAAGTCATCTGTAGATTCAGGCTATTAAAGTATTTATCATAGACAATGGTAAATAATTTGATTACTCCTTATTTAGAGAATGTTGTAGAGGATTGAAAATCCAATTGAAATTCACTTCTGTAACTCATCCCTAGGTGAATGGTATGATGGAAGGCTTCATGAATTAAAGGGTAATTACCCAAAAGAGCTAAATAGTGTGCTGTGGGCATATTAAACTACTCTCTAATCGGCCATAAGTGAGACATTATATTCCCTCACCTATAGCTCAGAGGTAGTAATGCTGATGGAAATTGGTATTCCTTCTTACAAAACAGAGATGTTTGATCCTGAAGAAAATGAGAAGGAAAGATGGCTCGAGTTAGACCTCATTAATGAGAAGAGGGAAAATGCACTAATCTAGATTGTTGCTTGTAAAATAAAGAATGGCAAGATATTACAACTCCAAAGTTAAACTTAGAAAGTTTGACATAGGAGATAAAATGCTGAGAAGATTGAACGTAGCCAAAAGCAATGCAGGAGTTGGGAAATTAATGCCTAACTGGGAAGAGCCATACAAAATATCTAAGATCTTAGGATCATGAACCTACAAGAGCCAATCTATGGATGGTAGAAGTGTACTGAGATCTTAGAATGTAAAAAGTCTAGAAAGATATTTCATGTAATCTTTTTCATCGATCGACATTTTCACGATCAGGGAGACACTTTTTTTCATTCGACAAAGCCAGAAAAGAGAATGTATCTTTTAATGAAATCTCACTTTGATGAAAGAAGACATCATTTAATATTTTATACAATTCTCTTGAAGTTATCATTCAATAAGAATTGAAATTACTTTGCAATCATTATAGAAAATTAAAGTTGAAGAGTAAGTAAGGAAAAGAAATAGATTTCACTAATGAATTAAGACTTACGTAAAAAAAACAAAAGAAAGATGCATTAATTTATGTGCAGGGTGTTGGGTTAGCCTTTTGGAGTCTTAGTGGAAGGGGTCAATAGTAAAAAAGTATTAAGTCCAATTGCTCCCTCAACTAGAGCATTAATCTCAAGCACTCCTTCCTCCACACTTCTCTTTTCACCTCTTTCTGCCCCTTTTTCATCCTTTTTATCATTATTTACCAAATCGTTAAGGAAACCTAGATCGACTGTAAGGAAATGCTCATTAAGAGTAACCTTTACTTTAAGATGAGAATCCTTAATTTGATCTTCTACTTCTTCAAGGACCTCATGTTCTAGCCCCTTTACAGTGTTTTTATAAGTAGTTCTTTTTCCTCTTCAAAATGTTTTCTCAAGGTTTCATACTCTCATAAACCTTTTGAAGTTGCTCGTTCAGTTGAACCCCTTAACGATTTAAAGTAGCGCACTTCTCCTTGAGGGTGGCCTCCACTTGGGCAAAATGCTAACTCATAGCTGTAAGAGTTGCCTAAGACTCTTCATTCTTCTTTTTTGTATCCCAACAAGTAGCCACAAGCTTATTATATTAGGTTTCCAACGAAAAAAGATGATGCACACCTCACAGGATAAGGAAATGACAACTCAGAGATTAAGTTAAGGTACACAAAAAAAGTTAAAATAAAAACTTTAAGAAACTATAAGTGTACCTATAGCATATGGCCGACACTATAGATTATGGAATCATGGATGCTTATTTGCCTATTCTAATCCATGTCTAAGGGAAGCTCCAAGCATTTGCCAAAATACTTCACCACTGAGACATTTCAGATAGTGGCATTCTTGGTACCATAGATCCCAAAATCATGATTGAAAGTTAGGGCATACCAATCAACAGCCTCAAGATGACTTCACCCATATGATTGCTTGACCTTATTATAGCCTTAGGAATTGCACTCATTGATGTCTCTAGTTAGTCATTTGGTTGGCGGGGCAGCACAGTGGTTGGAACGTTAACTTGAGGGGATAAGGGAAAATGACCCCCAGGTGATGATTTATCTTAGAGTGCCAAAATCTAATGCCTCTTAGCCTTTTGTGTGCTTACGGTAGTCTCTTCTCTCGAAGATGGATCTTTAGTTGAAAGAGTGGTGTCTTGAGCCCTTTTTTGTTTAATCTGCTTTACCCTCTTACTTTGGTATGATTTTCTAGCCATATTTGAAGAAATTAAGGCAAAATACATCGACAAACAATCAAAGAAAGAAAGCAAATATGAAAAATAATACTGAAATAAACAACAAAAGTCAAAATAAGTAATCTAAGGTTGAACATCGCTAAAAAGGTTCTCATCTAAAGCAAGTAGGAGAGTTTTCATAGATTAGAGCCCCTCGCCTAACAAAAGAGCCAGATTACCACTAATGTGAGGGAAATCACTAGTTTTATCCCTCAGTATGTTGAAGTTGGAGGTTCGAGTCTTTGGGAAATTTCCCCATTACCTCCTTCCAATTAAGAAAAATTTATCTTTAAATCCTTTATTAGTTAGGGGAGGTCATCAAAGAGAGCCTTACTTGGTTAACCAGTAAAGGCTATAAAAGACCCCTTACAAGTTAGGTAGAGGAAGCAATAAAAGAGATCTATTGAGCAAGGGATATTATATTGACGTCATAATATTCGAAAAGAAACAATGATTAGCTACCCAGTTAGACTTAATTGACTTAAGAAAAAATTATATTCCTTTATTACACTCTCAAAAAAGGAGAAAAGGGCAAACGAAGCCCATATTCAAAGAATTTTTCAAAAAAGATAAAGAATTATCCATTGAAAAGGCCTTGATCATGACTCTTGCCAGCAGGGCATGTAGTCATAGAGAAATCTTTTAGGATGTTATATTTCTCCCAAATGAAAGGAAGTTGAACTGCCACCACCCTAAAAGAATTTTCAATTGGATCTTGACTAGGAAAGGTGAGATCACACTAGAAATCTCCTTAAACGAGGGTAACATTTGAGATCGGAGGAAAGGGAGGATACTGCCCTAGCAGAAGATAGACCAAAACTTCTATCAAGTATAAAAGTTAAAGCCCTAATCAATTCTACAGTTCTAACAGGAGCAATGACCTTAGAGGCCCCCGTTCCTTAAACTGCAATGAGAACCTTATTAACTCCAGCTATAGCAATAACTCTAAGACCTTAAGAGAATAACTTTCCTTTATGAATTGCAAATTTTTATGGGCTAATGGTTTAGAATTAGTAGAAGAGGAAGAAGAGAAAGTATTACTAGAAATAATCAATTCTACTTAACGAATTGACATGGTTTTAAAAATGGAATTCCAAATAAGGGGAGGCTAAGAAGTACTTACTTGACGAAAAGCAAAGGGAAAAAGCCTAGATTATAATAGGAGAACCATCATGAAAAAGGATGATGAGCAGAGAAATAAAAGAGCAAAAGGGAGAAATTAGCAGCGAGTAGTCCAAAATAATCCCCTAGAGTTCTAAAACCTATACTTATAGTGATGAAGAAGCACTGTTACATACCAAAAATGGCTAAAGAAGGACAAAAGACGACTATTTAATGTTGGTTGGTAGAAATGAAGGGTCAGTTACGTCTATCAAAGCGTCATGTCACTTGGAAGCTCCCATAAAAAAAAGGTTTCAAATCCAAATTTGAAACAAACGTGTCAGAGAAGTTTAGCAAGAATTTGCAATGTTTTGCTCGATCGGGCATTGAAAGAGTAGCCTTGATAGGAAATTTGGTTGCAACTTTTGATTGGTCTTCAATAGATACATCCATCTTGATCGAGAAGGGGGGGATAAGTTATAATGAATCAAAATATTCAGTCTAATGGGCCTAGCCTAAGAGGCCTTCCCTATTAACAGGTAAAAATAGGCCTAAAGCTCGTTGCATAATGTTTGCACATGGAAGTCATCCCCCAAGTTAAGGACTAACTACTTACTCTAATGGACACTATAAATAGGGCATTTACTCTACTTCAAAGGTATGTATTTCTCACACTAAAGTAACTTTGCCAAAATCTTTTCTCATCTCTGACTTAATCTTTAGAGTCTTTCTCCGAGACCTTTCCAAGTCATTCTTCTTTTTTGCAGGGTTATCCAGTTGTTCGACCTAATCTTACCAAGATCTCTCTCTTTATGTCCAATCCGGATTTATTATTTAACAATAAGATGAAAACCAACAAAGTGGATGGTGTGGAGAATTAAAGAGAAGAAAGACCAAGAGGAATTATTTTTGCCTTGGGTATGTGATCAAGGATTCTTTATAAGAGATATTGAAAGAAAATGAGCCGAAGCTTAAATTGAGGAAAAAAAGGATGGAATATAAGAGAGAGAAAGAAAAGGGACGGAATTCATAATAATAAAAGAAAAAAAGGGAATTCAGAAATTAATATGAAAAATTGAAAGGGTTAAAGTCTAATAAATTAGGATATTGTGGAAAAATGATAGAAATTGAATTTTAGGATTAAGAGTTATATTAGGAATTATAAAAAAGCACTGCATTATGATACATGGCATAAAAACACCTCATAATATGCCATTCTTGGCTTTACTTTATATAAATAGATAGCCTTTTAATGAGTTGAAATGATGCCTGAGTTTACACACACACACACACACACACACACACACACACACACACACATATATATATATATATATATATATTGTTGTTCATGCCTAAGGAATTGCGGAACAAGAAGAAAAATGAATAGGTAGCATGAATGGCCAAGCAAAGATTAATTTTGAAGCTTTGACGTGTTACCAAATGACAAGCTTTTAGGTTCTTTTAACCCTTAATTTTTTTATTAATATCATTCAAATTGACCAGTAAAATTACTCAGTAATTCAAGAAGAAGAAACCAATTAGATAGGACAACCAACAACTCAAATCGACGAGTCAAATGTTCCTG
>CANXYI010097724.1:0-15043 GCA_948208565.1 Hura crepitans
CTCAACAACAAACCACTGATATCTTACAGCTTTAAATTGACATTCATCGCCTTTAAAGCTAACATAAACTTCCTACTTAAGGCATCCATAACCACATTAGCTTTTCTAAGATAGTAGTCAATAAGGCAATCATAATCTTTGATTAACTCCATTTATCTTCTCTACCTAAAGTTTAACTCTTTCTATGTCGATAGATACTTCAAGCTCTTATGGTAAGTGAATATATAACACTTTTCCCCATAAAGATAATGCCTCTATATCTTCAGAGCAAACACAATGGCTATAAGCTCTATGTCATACATCGGGTAGTTTTTCTCATGAGGTTTTAATTACTGTGAAGCATAACAACTTTGCCATCTTACATAAGTACACATCCCAACCCATTCAATGAGGTATCACTATATATGGTGAACTATTTTCTTGACACTACCTAAACCAAAATTAGAGCCTCAGTCAATAGCTTTTCTGGGATGTCAAATGCTCTTCTAGGGCTTTTCTTTGCCCTAGGAAACTCATTATGTGTTTTTATCTATGAATTCAAATAGTTACAATTTTAAAAAAATCATATAAAATCATAAAAAAACTCTAAAAATTAAAATGAGCCTATATATACTCTCTTGGGCACCCGACAAACTTAAGAAAAATATTAAAACTGAAAGAAAATTACCTCATAATTAGATGTGCACTATTTACCTCGTGAGGGAAATCACGATTCCTCTTGAGTTACTCTGCTAAATTTAGGTTTCTTAGTGTCTATGGGTTCCTTTTGAGAAGATCTACACTTCGAGACAAGTTATTAATGATGGGTTTGAGTGTATGATGAAAGAAATAGAGGAGAGGGGAGAAGGAAGAGGTTTCAACTTCAAGGGAAAGAGAGGGAGGAATTTGGGATGGAAATGAAGAGAAATGGAGGGAAAGGGTATTTATAATTTTTAAAATTATTTTCCCCAAAACTTCATAAAATTTTTATCCCCTCTTAAAATATTGTAATTCCCTCATTTCTATCCTCAAAATTAATTAAATTCCTCCTCTAAATTCCCTTAAAACCTCGAGCTCAAAAAATGAAAGAAACCCTATAAATTACTATATTTTCTTTCTTAAAAATTAAGCAAAAATACTTCTCGATATCAAAGAATTTTGACTCCAAAGACAATAAACTATTTTGAATTTTTGAGTATTAGGTTGTAACATTTCTATAATATTTTGAGCAACTTTTAATTTATTTTACGGTTCAGCTTTGTCTATAGCACTATTCATAAGACAATGTTGTAAAATCTTATTTAGCTTTTTTACCTATTCAAACAACTTCAGATTTGCTTCAAACATAGCCAAAAATTCTCTCATAATTAATACTCCCCATTAGTACACTTAGTGCAACTCGAGTTTTTGGAAACACTATACATCCTTGGATGTACTATTCATGTGAGTTGGGATTTTCGGGTCATTACACTTTTAGGCTGTATTAAGCCTAATGACCTCTCATACTTAAAGTGTATGCAAATACAATGGCATATGATATTTAAATCTTATTGGAAATGAAATTAGGTTGGGTCCATCCCAGATAAAAGGCATAAAAGGCTTGCCCTCACTCTAAATGGCATTAAACATAATAGGCCTATATAGCAGTCATAATATAACCACAATTTCTTAGGGTCCCTCAACTTAGGGGAAGTTGCTAAGCTTGATTATATGGGCTCATAGTTTGGTTAAATGGCCTAAAGCAACTACAAGTAGAGGTCCCTCCTCATAAGTCTTTACAATCATGGATAATAACGACTAATTATTTAACCTATTCATATACCCGAAGGCACAAGGCTTATGAGTGATAGATATGCTAGAATTTCCCCATTCTTGAATGAAAAATGGAGTCATGGTTCACAACACCATCCATGATAATAAGGACACAATATAAAAGAGTACAATGCATGAGACTGATAAAAATTAGAATATTTAGATGACATATTATTTTGGTACATTGAGATCAAGATTCTTACATATAACTTAAAAGAAGTGGTTTAATGACACTAGATAAAGGATTCATATAAACTCATAAAAGAAGACAAGAAATAAATACATGTGAAACTAAAATCCAAAGTAAATGTCCATGTAGACTACATTCCTTACAAGAGGGAGTCCGTGCAGACTTAAAGACAAAATATACAAGAATGAGATGAGATAATCTGTACGGACTATGCTCCTCATGAGAGGGAATCTGTGTGGACTAGATAATAATTTTGATGTATTAACAATATGTATTTTAGGGAAGAAGATAATTATACAACATGTTAACATCATAGAATAATATCAACATGGTAAATAAGATATATTAAAGTATGATATATAAGACAAATAAGACATTATTACTGAATATAAGTCTATACAAACAATATATCATACACATGTCAAAACAATAGGTTCATACAAACATCAACATGCTCATAAATAAGTCCCTGCAATTAAGAAAAAGATAATAGAATGAATATGATGTAATGGCAATTAATTGTATATTATGAAACAACTTAAAATTATGACCTACACCTATGATCAAAGTGGGGATTACATAGAATCACATCACTTGTGATCAATCATTAGAGATCATAGGTCCATGAAAATAATATGAATATATACAGGACTGGCCTTAGATATTACCTTATAAATAAACTCTTCAATCAATGGCACAAAGGTGTAAGAGTATAAAAAGAATTATTTTAGGTGAGGCTTATAGGACTAGTAGTGCAATTCCTTTTTAGAGTCCTCTCCTAAACTCACGGATGGTTTTTATTAGCTGCTATGAATTTGATTCTCAACCTCTTTCCCTTATTCATACCAAATAAGGGTATTTATAGGCTTAGGTTTATGATTTTTCCATCCAAAAGAAGCAGAATCCTAATAAGATTAGGAATTATAGTCCAAATAGGAATATCCCACTTCTAGAAGATTTTACATTGACAAGTCCATGTAGACCCAGGTTATATGCTTTCCTATCAATCTATAGGCATTGGGATAGGTCTTGGGCTAGGATTGAGTTAGTCTATATGAACATAAACTTGGAGTTGTCCAAGCAGACCATAGGCCTTGGGCTTGGTTGAGCTGATTGGGCTAGTACTAACTTATGTAAAGTATGTCCATACAAACCCTATTAAAATAGGTCTATGTGAACTTACTTCCTAAGAGGCTTGTGCCATTGCATAAAAGCTTGTATCTAGTGATCATCATAGGCTAACAGGTGATGTGTCTATAATGGCTTCATGGCTAAAATTCCTAAATGGGTATAAGAGCTTATAATTTTTGTGCTTTAAACTTTGAATATGTATATATATGTTATGGACAATAGCTATATAACTTGAATGATGATGAACACTAATTATGCCTATGTGAGCATGTATGGCCGAATGGCTTTATATGAGTGTATATGCATAATGACTCATAAATTGTGATCATTGAAATACATACATGTTTCACTTATTATATAGATTACAAATGACAATTCCATTATGAATAAATAAAGTTTTAGACCTAAAAATATCTTAAACCCGAGATGAACTTAAAAAGTGTTCTTTAACATAAGTTATGCCACATAATGAACAAGCTAAATAACATAAAAGCATAAAAGTGTCTTAAATTGACTTATGACCTTAAAGACATGTATGTATTCATGATACATGTTGAAAATCCATGAATAAGATGGAAATTGTGATTCGTTGTACACATGGCATAATGGTATTTTCAAATGTGCTTAAATGCTAAAAATGATGTTTTTAATGATAATAAGTAGATTTATTCATGTAATGGCAAAAATAAGTAAATTAAAAGCTATATAAGATTATTTAATGAGTTGAAACTAAACATAATGATTTTTAACCCATAAGTTGCAAAAACATAGGATTGGGTAAGTTGATCGGTCAGGTAAGGGATGTAGTAGTTTTTAGGGCACTTTTATGCCTAGATTATAATCTAGAGGTTAACTTTTAGTCTTACCTATAGTTATATAGGTGTTGCCACTAAAAGGTCCCATAAGGGCCACTACACAAGCACATACGGGTGTAACCGTATAAGTTTAGAGGGACACTGAACAACTTTTTTACGCTAGTGCAGTAGTCAAAAGGTCTAAAATATGGGCCACTGCAAAAGTTATGACCTCGTTATCCATAGGATTAAGGTTATCACCTTAGGCTTAAGTGAAGATAATAAGGCAAATAATTAAAATCAACACATTAATGTTATGATATTGATATAATGGTTAAGTTTATATGTAAATACAAATAGCTCAATTTGATACTTGTTAATTTTAAATGCTCGATTGCCATACATGTATGACATGGATAGCATTATGCATGGTGTATGTAAATTTATTGATGAATAGAGCATACCACCATTTGCATGAATAATATGTAATATGTAAATTAACTATGTATGAAAATGAATGGTATATATCTATGGTTTGTATGAAAATGTTTTTTAGCATACGTTTTTAGCATATGTTTTTAAAAATGTCATTTATTGATAATGCTTAGGTAAGAAGATTTTTTGATACTCAAAGCCTCGAGATATTGAGACTTATCAAAGGAAGGCTATTCTTTTGGTAAAGACTATATATGTATATAGCTGTTATGTATAGGTAGCACTCAAATGTGTAATGTTAATAGGATGGGCCTAAATTGTATCTAAATTGTAACTTAATGTTCTTCTTAGATTTTAAAGTGCGTAAACCTTTATAAACTATAATTTATGTGTTGTGTTGTATGATATCTCTTCCTAAGATTAAGATATCTTATCTTTGTGTTTGCCTACTATGGAGTTATCAGAGGATCACATGAAATATGTGAAAGTATGGGCATAGATTATAGAAGTGTATTTCTTGTGCAGGTTACTATTCAAAGTTTTGAATAATGCCCGGTACAGCTATTATGTTGATGAAATTTTGGCACGAGGATTCGTAGTTTTGAATAAGCAACATTGATGGGAAAAGATTTTTGTAAACCTATATTTTCACACACAATTTTTTTAATGAAAGTGTTTTATAAAAAGTAAATGGGATAAGTGAGATTACATAACTCGATATACATGTACACCATAGTCAAGCTCGATGATCAGTTGATATATGGACTATGCAAGGGGTGTTACAATGACCTAGTTGAAGCTAAATCAAAAATTATTTTAGAAGTGCTTAGAAATTTCTAAAAATAACAAAACCTAATGGTAAAAAATTCTAACTAAGCCAATGGAACTAGTTTTTAAATTTTTTGAGATCGGAAAGAAATAAAATTGAATTAATTTATACATGTTTACTAAAAAATATAAAATTTGTTAAAGAAAAATTGTGATTTTTTGGGGTAATTAAAAAATTGATTTTAATGATATTTAGACCTATTACTTAAATTTTTGGATCATTAGAGGATGAAATATGAATTTTAGAGATGAATTAACAAAGATTAAATCCTAGCCATCCCTCCCATACATAAAAATAGACTTTAGATCTTTCAAAATAGCATTTCTAGCCCCCTTTTTTTCCCTCAAAGGTTGAAACCTTCCTCCCTCTTAGAATCCTAATTTCTTCATTTCCTTCAACCATTAAACCTATACCAATTTAACAACTTAATACATCAAAATTCCTTTCATGCTCCCCTCTCTATAATTCAAGTGGAAGTTCATCTTTTAGATGCTTAGGAAGTGAGATATTTGACTGGTGTAAATAAAGCCTAAGGTGAGCAAAAATGGTAATTTTGGCTTCCAAATATTTTTCAAAGGTGGAATTTGAGCTATATGTGATATTTATGAACTTAAATTTTCATTAGGTTATAAGTTGAATTTTTTATGAATTTTTAAAGGTAAGTTGTCTTAATGTTTATAGGTAAAGGAAGAGGAGAAGTGGAGAGGAGAGGAGAGAAGGATAAGATTAACTAGTATATTGAGACCATTTTGCTAAGCAAGTAATTAAATTTAGTGATTAATGCATTTAAGTCATTATTTTACATAAATTGTGTTATGTATATATATATGGAACTATATGTTTTCATGGTATAGTGTGTTGTTTACTTAGGATTTGACTTGTATTGATATGTACATAAATTATTAAGCCTAAATAATGTCAAGAATGGAAGGAAAAAGGTAGGTATGGTGAGCAACAAGTGGTGGTCGAAACATACACTTGATAATATTAAAAATTAATGAAATAATATGTATTTTTGTCTTAAATAAATAGTGTGCTATGTCTTAAGCAATTAGAGTGAGAGAAATGGACTTTAAATGTATTAGACGGGTATGAAGGAATAAGGTAAAGGCATAACCTAAAGCTTAATGATTGGCATATATAGAGTTTATAAGATTTAACACTGAAAAATGAACTAGTAAGTATTAAGAAAAATTAAAGAACTAGGAAATGTAAAAGTGTATGTTTGAAATGGTTACACAACCAATATTTCAAATAATGAGATAAAGTAATGAGCATATATATAAAAGGAAATGAGAAAGTGACCAAAATAACTTTATATAGAGTATGCATGTAATGACCATACATATGTAATTACTTGAAGAGAAATGAATGAGATTTGAGAAATTATAAAGAAGAAAGGAGAGAATAATGACCTAATACCTGAATGACTCGAGCTATATCATAAGAATTTAATTATTAGTCACAAATAAAATGGACATAAATAAGGCCAATGTTAGTTAAATTCCTACTAGATAGGTTGACTAGTAAACTAAGGAGTAGTAGATACTAGGACACTTCAGTGTCATGAGTGGTCAATCCATGAGGATGACCATGAGATGATATTGATGTATTAATGATATTGTGCTGTTGCAGCCACCTTAGGATCCATGAAGGGCTATTACACAACTTATAAGATTTGATTATAGGTGCAACTACCTTATCATCCATAATAGGCCACTACACACTTTGAGTCTTGATATGATAGAGTGTGGCTATCATGGTCTAGAATGCAACCCCCACATAACTTATAAGATAGAGTATAGCCATTGAGGTTTAAGATTACACAATCATAATGACTATGGTTAGTTATGATATGATGGAATGCAACTATTGAGGTATAAAATGAAGGCCTCTACACATATTGTGATCCCTTTATCCAGTGTTAAAAATGTTATTCTTTTTGATATAGGCCAATAAATAAATAGTGAACATGAATAATTAAATTTGATATAGATGACTAAACAACTTGAATAAAAGAAACACTTAATATATTCGAATGTCTATATAATGACACTATGCATGATGATTGTTTCTAATGCATGCTAAATGTAGATATGTTCATATGTTGCATGATACTTGACATGCACATTGTTATGAATCATAATACATGAAATGGCATAATGTACGACATAATGTATGACATGATGCATGCCGTATGATTTTAAATGTATGAATCATTAATTTCACTTACTAAGCATATACTTAGATTATTAGGTTTTCTGATGTGTATGTAGTAGACAGATCATGTAGTTCTACCTTAGTAACAAAGAAGCATAGCAGAAGACTTTATTTTGGGTACATATTCTATTTTTTAGTTCTATAATTCATAACATTTAGATGCACTCATGTATAGGATATAGATAGTGATGTAAGAATGGTAGTAAGATGTATCTCACAAAAATCTAAAAGTATATGATATGTGTTTTCAGAATTATATGTGCATATTATTGATGCTGATAAGCTATTGGATGGATCTAAATGATCCGATGAGCCAAGTTATGAATGTGTTTGATATAGAAGTGTTCATTTGATAGGTTGAAATTTTGGATTTTTACCCAAACAACTGGTATGCTGTAAGAGTTCTGATAAACTTCCTTTAAGGTATAACACCCTACTCCTGACAACTAATTAGGAGTATTATTCTATGAATTTATTGCTTAGCTAGTGAAGTTATCATTTGTTTAAGTACTTTTAATCACAAGAGTAGTTAACTCTAACTATATATTCCATCACCTTAGGGGTTATGAATACCTAAGCAAATAGCTAAAGTCGAGATTCCGATAGCATATCAACTATTCGAGGGCTTATCCAAAAATTTTCCACCAATGAAAAATACTTCTAATATAAATAACTATCATCAAGTAAGTCATAACACATTGTATAGACATGACATAGAGTCTATTTCCCTTATGATGACTAAAGAACCTAACTAATGTACCTAAACCGGGTGGAATAATTCCTAATGTGTGTAAGACTAAATTGTAGCTCATATCGCATATTCCATTCACGACCATAAAAATGGGAGTTATATTCGTAGTTATTGGCTATATATACACAAAAACATAAAATTTAGGATACATCACTTCTATCGCACACATATACTCCTATAATTACATTACATTAATCTATATTATATTAACTATGTATTGCATATAATGACACACAGAGATTCTGGGCAAGACTAGTCCATACTATATCTTATGTCCTTTTTAGCCTTCTACTATAATCTACACATCAGACAAAAGCTATGTTAGTATTCTTCCTTGAAAAGGTGAATATAATTGCCCTACAACATTATCATGGTTATAGTTCGAATGCATATTTGGGCATTTAATGAAACCATAGATTGACCTTAATTACAAATCTTATGTACTCATCATCAAAAGACCTAAGGCATGTCACTATTAGTCAATTTTTTAATTTTACTATCACATCAAGCACAATCCCAATAAATGAATATTGCTTATAGGAAAATAAAGGTTATAATCTTGTTTAGTGTCATGGAATCCTTAACATATCATGCTTACCTCATATACTATAAAAATGCATATGTTTAACTATGACTGCTATCAGTGGTCTATTCTTACTGTACGTTACCTTTGATTTCAATGTGAGAGGATTTGCTAAGGTGTCCTCTTTAAGTCTACACCAATTCTAGCATGCTAAACTTACTAACTATTATTTGTAATATTTTAATTTGGATTCATCTTATGGTAATTATTTTCCTATGCTTACTTTAGATTATGATGAGCGAGTAGGGCTTTCTTACTAACCTTCCCACCTTTTTTAGAAATTGCATGTTGTACATTATTTCTATCTGTATGAGATTTAATAATAATTATGGTGAGCTATACTGGTATATTTTATGCTATTAGCAAATTATGCAATAGATTACAACTCTTTTTAACCATTTTAGCTTATGATATGCCACTAAAAGAACAATCCATACATGTAGGTCGCTTGCCCCATGCATAGGGTGCTTAATGGGTTATTATTTGTGATAATAATCATGGCATGACTCTACATGAAGTATTTATCATAAGTGAGTAATATTCTTATCCACAGATGAGACCAATCTAAATCTCAACTGTAATGTTGACTTACCAATTCTACTATACTAACCAGGTTAAACCTTTATTTAATTGGTTTGTTACAACTACTAACTTTCATAACATTGCTAAACTATAAGGTTCACATTATAAGGTAGCTAAGTGCTTTACAATGCTACAATCAATTCTTAAACATGTAACAGTACTTATTATCATCTTTAGCACAATTGAAGCTGAGAGGTTCCATATATGGTTACATAATTTCATAAATTTTTTAAACATATTATAACATATTCAAATAAGTATGTGAGTTACTTCTTAAACATAATTCTTGACATTTGAATAGAGAAAGAGAGCAATAAGTGATATGTAGGCTAAACCCTTACTAAGGAGGGATAATTAGGACAACTAAAGATACGACTAATTTCCTTAACATTCCTATTAGTTGATAAAGGCATATCAAATGTCAAACTGTTACTTAACTAAGCCATATCTACCGCCAAGCTGATAATAGATAGAGGCATATGTTGTAATGCCCGTAATTTAAAGCTCCATAAATAGTGCCATAGGGCCTAAGAAATGCATCAGGGGTTATTGAGTCACTAGCATATGGATTGAGGCAGTGGACTGGTCATGAAACTTTGGCGGGCTTTAAGTTGATGAAAAAGTTAAAATTTAAAAAGTTAGCAAAACCACTAATTCGTTTTAAGCAGTAAAGAATACTTTATACAATAAAAATTTTTTGGGTCGGGATTGACCCGGGATATGCCCGGATGGACTCAAAAATATCAAACCCTGAAGCTTAAAAATTCCAGTAGGTCCATTGGTGAAAGAATTTTTAGATTCTAAGGTCATTTGCAAATTCTCAAAATTTTTGTGGTTAGAACATAAATCAAAGCAATCTAAAATTGTCTTATCGATGAAATCTGGCCATAAAAATGTATAAGCAAATAAAGGGGATTAAAATATGTATTTTTAATAACGATATAATTTTTTGACGTTCGAGTGAATTACTGTCAATTTTCAAAGTTTGCCAAAAAATTAGGATAGTTTTAGGATCTTTAAAAGTGTCAAGACCACCCTTGTCATGTCAAAGTGGGACCCACCTCCTGTAAAATAGCCAAAGAGGCTTGCCAAGTGGCAAACCTCACTTGACAAGTGGATTTCCACTTGGACTGAAGAAATTGTCTTCCTTCCCTTTCCTTGATGTTCCCGACATTAAGAATTGAGAAAATAGAGCATAACTTTTTCATCCCTTCACCAAAAATGGTGATTCTAATTGCTAAATTCAAATCTATCTATTAGGACTATGGGGAAAAAAGATTAGGTAAAAAGGGCTTCTCAATTGGGAGTTAAAATTTGGCAAATTTTATTGGTTCAGACTGTCTAGCATAGTTACCTTTAGGTGAGTTCATGGTTGTTTCTCCTCATTCCTTTTGGTTTCTAGATTCTATTTAATGTTAAAAATTGCCTAACACCTGTGTGATTATGTGTGTGAGGTGTTTTTAGCAATTGTAGGGTAGCTTGGAGTCCATAAAGGGAGAGGGAAGTCACTGTGGAAGCTGGACAGCTTGGCACTCTTATAGATTCAAAGGACTTCTATCACTTGTAAGTGAACTTCAAGCCTTTCTTCCATGCAATGAGGTGCCTAAAGTGATGAAAAATAGTTTAGAATGGCTGATGTCTTGAGTTTTTGAATAATTTTCTTTAAGGTGAATGTTGATTCAAAAAGGACATGGTGAATTAAGGAGCCATGTTTCAAAGAATTTAGAAATTTAACTCCTTTTGCTTATTGATTTTTGTGATTATGGGTGCCTAGCTTAGATGTATAATAAATAGAATATGAATAATGGTTCTCTTGGCATGCTAGAGTAAAATTTATGCAATTACAGTTGGAAAACACCATAAAATGCATCTCCTATGATTGTACCTAAGAACTACTATTGATAAATATTATGGGTGATGTTATGTAATCTATGTGAATTGGATTAAAATTTGGTATGTGTGTGTGTAATTATGTTTGTGGCATATATGTGTGAATGAATATTGGTATATGGTGGAAAGGAAATGGAAAAATGCACTATTTTCCTTGATAACTCGAGAGCATATTAAGGGCAATATAGCATGTAATGTGGCTTATAGAAGTGTTAGGTAGATGAATTCTATTGTTTAATGTAATTGGCTTGTAATGACCTTAAATTGAATAATGCATATGGCATATTGATAGATAAATACACTTTGAGAATGTATCTTTGAAATGGATAAAAATGTTGAACTAAAATATGTGGCTATAACCTAAAACAATTACTTAAAAAGTGGCTTGGAATGAACTATGTAATTAAATATTTACTTATGCCTTTGGTGCTAGATTTGAGGCATATGAATGGATAGCAATTAAGGTTATTGTTTGGCCTTGGATGTGGCCTAGATATGAATAGCTTTAGGCTTATGAATGTGCTTAATAAGATGTTGAAAACTATGTTAAAAATGGACTTAAAATAGTCCCATAATTGATTTTGAAAAGTGGTCGAAATGACTTGTAACTATCCAGTTCACCATTACCTGAACCAAAAATGTTAATTGATAAAAAGTGTTTGTTCCCTGAGAATTAATTCTCTAATAAATTATAATATATTAAACCTTGGATATTGATAATAATAGGACTTAATATTATTTTGGGATTTTTAATCGGTAGAGCTAAAATGTGGCTATACTAAATTGGCTAAAAAATAAAGTGTGTGATATAATTTCTAACTATTTGTTATTAATACTTAAATATTATAAGAATACTTTTGGTTAATAAATGGACTTTAAATAAGCTACTTGGCCTATTAGTTAGACACCTACTGCATGGGTTGACCGGTTAACTTAGGGTTTTTATAGCTACTAGTTATCTCATGTTTAGGCAATAGATTTTACTTATGGTTGGGGAGGCTTACAAGCTGATCTATATTACGAGATATAGTTGTTAAAATTAATTATGGTTGGGGAGGCCTACAGGCTGATCTCTATTATGTCACATTTTTTATGATATTTATTTGTGGCTAGGGAGGCTTACTGACTTATCTCCATTATATCACACAGATGCTATTTATTTGTGTTTAGAAAGGCTATGGGCTAATCTCCATTATGGCATACATGCTGATGCAGCAGCGTAGGTCTAGAATGGGGGCGACTACACTAGTTTATTTTCACTCAAGATCTAGTGTTTCTAAGTGTCGTCTTCTTAGTCGAGCTAGTGAATTAACATAAATGAATAAACAAAATGGTCATGGAAATAAATTAAGCAAAATTTGATAATATTTTTTGAGTAATTAATGAAATACAGACTAAAGGGTATTTTGGTCATTTTTCACATATGTTGATAAATAAATTGATTTATGTAAAGTATGCATGCTATGAATATTAATAACTATTTTAAATAATTTATGTGAGTCAAAAAGGTTATTTCAAGACATATAAATGCCTTAGGATTATTTTAGTAATTCAGCACCATGTTATATAAATTGAATCAAATAACTTGGAAAACTCAATTACTAGACTACACATGTATGAAAAGATATAATGCCATGATTTAAATGCTTTAAGTTCACCACTAAGTATCTTGTATACTTAGCGTACCTATTTTGGTGCATAGGTACTCAAGAGTAGAATCCTACCTCATGAAGCATGTCGATAAGAGTTTAGAGGGTACCAATGAAGGATTATAAAGTAACTATACAACTTTGATATCCATGTACCTAGGTGGGAATTTGGTGGAAGCATGTATTTAAACTCTATATATGTGATGTATATAAGTAAACATAAACTATTGATGTAAATAAAAAAGCCCTATATATTTTCTTTGTGAATGTATGTTCAAAAATGATGTTTGTTGATGATGCAAGCCTGAGGCTCTATATATGTATGTTTTTACCTATAGCCTAAGGCCTATGATTGCTATGTGATAGTTACTGATGTTAAGCTAAGAATAGGGGACAAAATAGGTCTAGGAGTTGTGAAATCTTTATATAAGTGGTCAATCAAGTTTAAAAACTTTTTTGGATAGGAACTTGAACTTCCGTTATGCTGCCAAAATTTCTAAAATAGGTGGGAATGACGCATAATTACTTTTAATTGACATCTTTTATGTGATTACAACTTGGACAAGATATAAAAACAAAGAGAACTAAATTGGGAAACAAAGGAAAAAGAATTTATGTAAAGTAATGCAAGTTAAATGAATGGTATTAGTGGCCAATATTAGGAAGGGTGACCTAGGAGTGCTTACATCACATATGGGGTTTCTTATGGAATCCAGTAGGGCATGTCATATTTGGTGGTATCAGAGCCTAGGTTCAATATTCCTTGGTAAAGTACATGGTTATCAAATGTTTAAGTTTCCAATTCCTCTTAACTATTACATTTTTTTGAGGCTAATAAGTTATTCTTTTATAGTAAGCATATGGTTGATCAAGCATCTAAAGGAAGGCTTAAAGAGGTGGCTAGTTTTGTACTAACTATAATTCAGGGGGCAGGTAATGTATCTATACCTAAACACAGTGATGCTGTACAACAGCCCTGGCCATTAAAGCCTGGTCAACAACAGGTTGAAGCATCACTTGCTTTGTTGCAATAGATTGTAAATTTGCTCTGACAAACTTCTACTATTGCTACTCCACCTCCACCTCCTCCGGTACCAGTACCACCTTCACCACTATCTTTCCCATAAAAGACTCCTTTAGAAATGTTGAGGAAGATAGGAGCTATTGATTTTTTGGGTAAGAGAGAGGATGATGCTGTTAGACCTGAGTACTCACTAGATAGGACTTTTAGTGTTTTGGGCTAGTTAAATTGTACTGAGGTTGAGAATTTGCAATGTGCTAACTTATCTTCTACAAGAAAAAGCTCATAATTGGATGAACACTACCAAGAGAAAAAAAAAACACCAACAGAGTTGACTTGGGAATTTTTCCTTAAGGAGTTTGGGAAGAGATATATACCTGACTCCTATAAGGATAAAAAGAGATAAGAATTCCAAAATTTGAAGCAAGGAAGGAGAATAGTGTCAAAATATGAAAAGGATTTTACTAGACTCCTAAAGTATGTTAAGGAATTCATTTCTAATGAGGAGAAGAAATGTAAGAGATTTCTAGTAAGATTGAATATGGAGCCTAGGTTATAGATATCCCATATTAGAGAGAAGGATTTTGCTATATTAGTATTAATAGCATCTAACATAGAAGAAATGGTATAGAAAAAGAGGGACCTCTTCTAGAGAAAGAGGCAATTTATTATAAGATAGTTTAGTGTAGTTTTAAAAGATGGGAAGAAGAGGAGAGAGGGTCAGTCATTGGCATAATCTGAGCCTAGATCTCAGTATCAGACAAGATAAAAAAAGGTCATGATAGGCACAAACCTAGAGGTCAAAACAACCTTCAACTATTAGACCTCAATTACCTCCTCAGGCTAGTAGTATTTTGAGTATAGGGGGCAACAAAAATAGACCTCCCACATGTGCCACTTGTTAGAGAAAGCATTAGAGGCAGCATAGAGCAAGTTGACATGGGGAATGTTTCCAATGTGGTTTTAGAGATCACTACAAAAATGATTTTCCTTAGAGGCTAATAGAGGGTAATTAGAGATAGGCTTCTAATGTTGCACCACTGAACAGAGGACATAGGCAGAATAAGGGTGAGCAACTTAATGTATTAGATCAAAAGCTTATACTCTAGCAAGGTAGTATGTTATGAGAGCTAGGGAAGAGGCTGTAGCACCTGATGTTATTTTGAGTACATTTTAT
>CANXYI010097869.1:0-13572 GCA_948208565.1 Hura crepitans
CCCATTACTGTTGACTCCTCTATGGTGTCTTTTTTTCTTAGTTTCTTCCTCTTTTTTTTCTTGTAGCTGTCTATCAGAGCTAGAGTGGCAACGCACCTCCACTGTTATAGCCGTTCTCCACTATGGTGTTACTGTGTGCACTACACTCTACCTCTTTTTCTCTCTCATGTTTTCTATTTTCTTTTTTTCCTCCCTTTTTTCCCTGTAGTAGCCTCTTTGCCTTGGCCCCCCTCTCAGCACTGTAGCAGCTATGCCTAGCCTCCCATTGGCACTATTGCGCACCTCTTTCCTTCCTTCCTTTTCTTTGCTATCTCATTTTGCTATCCTTCTTTTGTTTTGTTTTGTTTTATTTCATTTCATTTTCTTTTCTTTTCTATTTCTTTTCTTTTCCCTTTTTTTCATTTTAATTCCTTAAATTTTCTATAATTTCCACCTCATCTTTAATGTGACAAATTCCCCTCTTAGTCCTCTTTCTTTCTTACTCTTTTTAAATTTCACCTCTTAATTATCTCTCTTTTTCCTCTTTATTTATTAGTCATATTTTTATTCTATTATTATTATATTTTTTCAAACCTTAGTATTCTCGAGCCTCTTTTATCTTAAAATTCCTTGAACCTCAAATATTTTAATTCCTTACTCTACTAACTCCACAATTGACTTATTATAATTTTTCCTAATTCCTAAAATTCTCAAGCCTCATATAAATTTAATCAATTAAATCCTTTTTCCCACTTGCTAGCCCACTAGTCCTTTTTAATTCAGTTTCCCCTTAATGCCACATATTAATACTTTAGGCATTAAAAGGGTTTTTTGCACCTTGAGATGTTCCATACTTCGAACCTTATAAATCCTCGAGCATCAAAATCCCTCTCCATGAATCCCGGTGTTTGCCCTCATAACACTGGAGTATTTCAAGACATCACACATGTAATGCCCCAAATTTTGATTTCATGAATAGTACTTCTCAAGACATGAATAGTGTTTCTCGAGCAATCGGGTCACACTAAAATGGCTAAGAAGGAATACTAGCCATAAAACTCTAATGGATGAAATATTGAGGGTAACAAAGTTATTTAAAGTAACTACTATTAAATAATATTGAGGGTAACAAAGTTATTTGAAGTAACCACTGAACTAATAAAATTTTTCATGTCAATATCTAGTGAATAGTGTTTTTAGTTTACAATAAGTGGTAAAATGTTCAGGATGTCCCCAGACTGACTTGGAAATAGCATGACTTTAAGGTCAAAATTTTGAATTAGTCTAATGGTGTTGAAACCAGAATTTTTTAACATCAACAAGTATTTTATTTGAATTTCTTGAAAACTCGATTAATTAACTAACTAAGTTCCCATTGGTTTTTGAACTTGAGATTTTTGGGGTCCCTAAATTGAGAAATTCTATAATTTTTGGTGTTGAGAAAAGTGTTTTTAGAGACCTCAAACATTAAAATCACATTTTTTTTATGGTTAAAACTTATGTAAGATTAATTGTAGCCGTCGGATCACCATGTGGCATGATATTGGCCATTCATGGTCTTAATATAAAAGGTGTGAATATGTGTAGGTGCAATATATGATCATAAGCCTCTCCTCCCCTCCCTTTTCCCCTTGGCTGATGCCATTCCCTTTTCTCTCTCCTCTATCTCTTTTTCTTCATAATTTAGCCAAATCTTAATGTAAAACTTAACTTTATACACCAAAAATGATCTACATCACCTCTAGAATTTAATTTTAGGGCTAATTTTACAAAGAAAGTGAAATTGGTGGAAAAAGTGTGGTTTAAAAGTTTAAGGTTTTTAACCCTAAATCACATAAAACCCTAAATTGAAGCCCCACCATTTTTTTAGGTAACTAGACATGCTCAATTTAATGATTCTACTTTTAGTTTTGAGTTTGGATTAGTATAGATTTTTTTATGAATTTTTCTAATATATTACCTATTATGGAATTTAGAGAACTTAGAGGAAAGTAAGGATAGAGGAAAAAAGAAGCTATAAGGTGTTATTCAATATGCTAAATAATCACTGAATAAGTGTATTCTATAAAATATGTGTGTGTAGGTATGTGTTGTGCATTTTCCATAATATGTTCATCATGTATATGCCATTAATTTAGGGGTTAAAATAACAATAAAATGGGATTAGTGGTACATTAGTGTTTATGGTGTGTTAATTAATAAGAATGAATGGAAATTAGGTTTAAAAGGATTAAAATGTGAAAATATTAATAGTGGCCAAATGGTATGTTAAAAGGGCATATAGATGTAATTAATTAATTTGTGACTATAATTAGTAGATTTAAAATGTATTTGGCCTAAACGAAGGAGACCATTATGTATTTGAAATGTATAATGAAGAATATGTAAGAAGATGGAAGTGATGACAAACCACATGTGTATTTTTGTATGATAACATGTGTGATGCTTATTATGTGTTGACATATGCATTGGTAATGTACAATGGTGACTAGTAATGTAGATAATGGAAATATTATTACAAGAAGAATGATGTGAAATGGTTATGTGTAATGGTAATGTATGGTGGAAATGGGTAAATGTGCATAACGGAAATTGTATCATGAGATAAGCAATGTGAAATGATCATGAATATGAGATAAGCAAAGGTATTAATAATTTTGAGAGATAATATTATGGAAATATGACCACAAAATGATAAATGGATGCCTATAAAATATGTGCAAAATGGATGAATAAGTGGTGGAATTAGATATAAGGAAATGTACATAAGATATTTAATTCATATGTAACAAAGTAATAATGCGATAACCTATATGTGTTAGATAGCCTACTAGATAGGTTGACCCGTGAACTAGATAAGAAATAGCTGCTAGGGCATTTCAATGTCATTTGTACACATATATGTGATAATTGATGATATTTGATAATAAAGCGGGTGCAACTACTAGGAGGTCCTATAGAAACATTGCTACATATTTCTATATAGGTGCAGTTGTTGAGGTTCAATAGGACAACTGCATGTATATATTGATGACATTGATATTTATATAGGTGTCAGGAGGTCTAATAGATCTATCACAAATATTATAAAATAGGTGAGTCATCGAGAGGTTCAACTGGGCCATTGCACACTTATATTTGTATGATATGCTAGTGTAGTAGCCATGAGGTCCAAAATATGGGCCACTAAACATTGTGATCCTAATATCTAGTAATGGGATTGGTGTTTGTCAGATATGGGCTAGCAAATGGAAAAAGATAGTATGTGATGTAATGAGTAGTGAAATAATAATTAATTCATGGTACAAGTGTATAGGAGAGTAATAAATAATCATATTTAATTGCATAATATGAGAATAAAAAATGAAAATTTGGTAACCAGGTAAAGACCCAAGCATGATAAATAGAGATAAATGGAATTAAGTAACATAATTTGACAACTTATGTAACCAATTGGGCATGATAATGCATTGGCTTATTTCATGTCTCATATTATGTGACCTTGCATGCTAAATGTGAATATGTGTGTGAGAGCGAACATATTTTACGAAATACACCACTAAGCTTTATGCTTAGTGCATCATGTTTTCAATGCGTAAGTTATAGATAGGCAACTTTAGTCTAGCCTTAAAGCAATAGTACAGTGGAACCATCTTTAAGATTTGGTATACTTTTGTCATGTGTAATGTGATGTACATAATAGTAAATGGTACTCATATGGAAATAGGTAGAATAAGTCAATTTTGTCTCGTGTATATATTACTTGAGCTCAGTAGAGATGTACACTAATACGTTGGGTGATATATGTTCATGATATGCATGCATGTGAACTTATTTATGTGTTAATAATGTGATTATGTAACCGATATAACAACTTGATTGTGAGAATATTGATTAAGATGGTAAATGAGGACCAGAAAGGACTAAGATGTTGGCTTGAGATTGGGACTTTATAGAAGTTTTATTTTTTATATGTTTATTTTGGGATATGATACCATACAATCATTATGCTGCCAGATTTTCACCTAAGCAGAACAATTTGTTTTGTATACATGTGGACATAATATATAGATTGTTTACACATGGGCCCTGGATATTCATGAATTACACACAAATGTATAATAGGATTTTAATAAGAAAATGGTGGAATTAGGCAGAACCAATTAACATGTCATCTCTTATTTAGGCTAGTGACAATTAGAGTAGGAGGTGTCATAACATGCCATCTCTTATTTATATCTAACTATCTGGTCAGGTGAGGGGTGTCACATTAGTTGGTATTAAACCAAGGTTTAGGAATTCCTAGGCTTTATAAAAGTGCCATAAAGTTTCTTATATATACACATCACACGACATTACACTGCTTGAGGCTAATGTTTATTCTCTGATATAGATTGAAGATGAGTAAACTAAAATAGCTAGTTGATATATAGGAGGTGGAAAGCCATGCCCCTATAACTGTCCATTAGCCGAAGAGTTTAGAAACTCTAGTACCTAGTGATATAGTCTAACCTACACCTACTTAGTGGTGCAAGTATACCTAACACTAATACAACAGATGGTAGAAGTGTTTAAACAAGTTGCTATAATAGTCACCCTACCTCAACCACCAACACAACAACCACCATAACCATCTCAAGCTCTCTAAAATACATACCTAGAATGAGTCAAGAAGATGAGAGCTTTAGATTTCCTAAGGACAGATAAAGATGATTTTACCATAGCAAAATATTGGCTAGAAAGAATCGATTGGATACTAGAGTAGTTAAAGTGCACCCTAGAGGAAAACTTGATTTGTGCCACCTCATTGTTACAAGATAAGGCATATCATTAGTAGAGAATAGTTATGGACCATATAGCCCTAGTAGACCTGACATGAGAATTCTTCTTACAAGAGTTTAGAAAGAGGTATATTATAGAGAATTATCTAGAGAAGAAGAGACAGTAGTTTCTTAACTTAAAATAGAGAGGATGACCTGCATTAGAGTGTGAGAAAGATTTTTCTAGACTGAGCAAATATGCAATAAAGATTATACCTATTGAAGAAGAAAGGTGTTGAAGATTTGAGAAGGGCTTCGACACTAATATCTAGTTACAGGTAGCTATGAGTAAGATAAGAGATTTTGCTCTATTAGTCACTATAGCCTATACAATGGAGGACATATTAAAGGAAAAGATGGAGAACTTCAAGAAAAAGAGATCCTTCACAACAAGCAAGCCAATTTTACCCTAGAGATAGGCAAAAAGTAGAAAAGAGGCCCAGCTACACAGTTATCACAAAGTTCGATCCTGGCTTAGAGATTTAGGCCATCAGGTAATTCAGGCCTTGACAGTAGAGACCAGCCACTAGTGCACCAGTTTCTATAACTTGGAGTGCACTACTGTTTGTGGCACTTGAGAGAGGAGACATTGAGGTATATGTTAGACATTAGTTTCAAGGGATGCTATATATGTGGTTCTAGGGACCATTACCTAAAGAATTGTCTATTAAGATCTAATGCTGAGGACTCCACATGACTACATGCTTCATCATTAGCACTAACTAAGAGTCAGAAGGAGAGCAAGGGAGACAAACCTGGAGGGAGTTAAAAGACTTAATTAGAGGTAAGCTCGAGGATAGAAGCTTGAACTCCAGCACACTAGTATGCCATTAGAGCCCAAGAGGAAAGAGACTCTCTAGATATTGTCACTAGTACATTTTACTTTCTTGACTCACCTATTTAGGCACTAGTTGACTCGAGGTCCATATATTTCTATGTCCATACCACATTAGCATAGGATAGAGGGTTATAGTCAGAACCTTTAGGTATAGAGATCAAGGTATAAGGCAACATGTGATAATGAATAAAGTATACAAGAATTGCCCGTTAGCCATCCAAGGACATATCTTTCTCATCAATCTTATTAAGTTATCCTTCAATGAATTTGACATCATACTAGGTATGGACTAGTTATCAAGACACCATGCCATGGTGGATTGTAGATAGAAGAGACTCATTCATTAAACTATAGACAAAGAGGAAATTATAGTAGTTAGTGAAAGAATAGACTTCTTGTCTAATGTTATCTCTATAGTAATAGCTAAGCGGATGATCTAGAAGGGTTGCCAAGCATATTTGGCATGTGTAATTGATACTAAAAAGACAAGACTCGATATCAATCAGATACTAGTAGTGGCAAAATTTCCTAATGTCTTCCCCGATAAATTGCTAGGGTTGCCACTTGAATGTGAGATTGAGTTTGCAATAAAGATGAACCTAGGCATAAGACTAATATCGATAGCCTTTTATAGAATGGCACCTATAGAATTGAAAGAATTAAAGATAAAATTATAAGAGATATTAGATAAAGGGTTTATTAGACCCAGTGTTTTATCCTGGGGAGTACTAGTCTTGTTCATAAAGAAGAAGGATGGTTCGTTACAACTATGTATAAATTATAGATAGCTCAATAAAGTACCATAAAAAAACAAATATCTACTATCCAGGATCGATGAATTTTTTTATTAGCTCAAGGGATCTAGTGTTTTCTTAAAGATCGACCTTAGTTCTAGGTATCACCAGCTCCAGATAAAGGAATCTAATGTGCAAAAAATAGCTTTTTACATTAGTTATGGGCACTATGAGTCTCTAGTGATGCCATTTGGGCTAACCAATGCCCTAACTGCATTCATGGACCTAATGAACTGGATATTTGGACCATACTTAGATCAATTGATGTTGCTATTCATTAATGACATTTTGGTATACTCTAAGACTAGAGAAAAGCATAAACAACATCTTAGGCTAGTGTCATATACCTTAAGAGAAAAGCAACTTTATGCTAAACTGAGCAAGTGTGAGTTTTGGCTAAATGAAGTAGCACTCTAAGAACACGTTGTAGGTAGTTTGTCAAAAGGTTCTCAATGATTACTACTCTTATGACACACCTATTAAGGAAGGATGTGAAATTTGTGCAGAATCATAAGTGTTAAGAAAGTTTTGACAAATTGAAAGCCATGTTGACAGAAGCCCTTATCTTTACACAACTAGAATTTGAGAAAGACTTTTTTTATCTACAATGATGCCTCTTATAATGAACTTAGGTGCATATTGATGAAGGATGGCAAAGTACTGGCTTATGTATCTAGGCAACAGAAGCCACATGAGAGAAACTATCTGACTTATAATCTAGAGCAAGTTGCTATCATTTTTTCCTTACAAACATAGAGGCATTATATTTATGGTGAGAGATGCTACCTGTATATAGTTCATAAGAGTCTAAAATACTTGCCTATCCAAAAAGAGTTAAACCTGAGGTAGTAAAGGTGGATAGAGTTGATTAAAGACCATAATTGCTTAATCAATTACCATCCCGATAAAGCTAATGTGGTAGCTGATACATTAAGCCAAAAATTCTTATATGCCATGAAAGCAATGAATGTCTATTTATAGTACCTCAAGGATGGAGCCTTGTTAGATGAACTATAGGTGAAACCTAATTTGATTCCATAATAGAAGGAGGCCCAAAAGGATGACAGTCAACTCAAGCTTATCATGGGTTTGATCAAAGAGGGAAAGCCTAGTGAGCATGAACTCAAAGTAGATGGATGCTTGTATTATCATGATTGACTATGCGTGCTAGATAGGGAGGACATTAAAAGATAGATTTTTTAGGAAGCTCATAATTCTCCAAATGCCATACATCCCAAGAGCACAAAAATGTACCATGACTTGAAGCTTTACTACTAGTGGCCTAGAATAAAAAAGGATATAGTAGAGTATGTCACTAGATGTCTCACTTATCAATAAGTGAAAGCTAAACAACAAGTTCTCCTTAGATTACTTTAGCCTATAGCAATACCAAAGTGGAAATGGAAGAGAGTCATAATGGACTTTGTAGTAAGGCTACTTATGACTAATAATAAGTGTGATATGGCGTAGGTGATTATTGATAGGTTGACTAAGATAGCACACTTTATCCCTTTAAGAATAGATTACTCATTGGAAAAGCTTGCACAACTATACATTGATAAGATTGTGAGGCTACATAGAGTGCCAACATCCTTCATTTTAGATTAAGACCCAAGGTTCACATCTAAATTTTAGAAGAAGCTACATGATTCTTTGGGCACTTAACTCACCTTTAGCATAACATTCCACCCACAAACATAAGGCTAATGAAAACAGGTTATCCAGGTGCTAGAAGACATGTTGAGGAGCTATGCCATTGAATTTAAAGGTAATTAGGATCGATATCTATCTTTAGTAGAATTTGCTTATAACAGTAGCCATCAAGTGAGTTTGGGAATGGCACCATACAAAACTTTGTATGGGAAAAAATATAGGACCCCATTGTGTTAGAGTGAGTTGGTTGAAAGTAAATTAATGGGATTGGACTTGATCAAAGATGCGAAAGAGAAAGTCAGGATTATCAGAGATCAGTTGAAAGAAGTAATGAACAAATAGAAGTCATATGCAGACCTAAAAGAAAGTCGATTAAATAGGAAGTAAGAGATAAAGTTTTCCTTAAGGCATCACCTTAGAAGAGGATACTCTGATTTTGCAAGAAAGGCAAGTTGAGTTCGAGGTTCATTGGCCTATATGAAGTCATTCAATATGTGGGGCTAGTGGCCTATAGATTGGTATTACCTCCAAAGCTACAATAGATTCATGATGTCTTTTATGTCTCAATGCTAAGGAGATATAGATATGATTCTTCACATATGCTTGCAACTAAGGAAATAGAGGTGAAACTAAACCTATCATATAAAGAGGAATTGGTCCAGATCATACCATACAAGGTAAAGGAGCTATGCAACAAGATAGTACCATTAGTGAAGGTGCTATGAAAGCATCACAGTTTGTAAGAGGCAACTTGTGAAGTGAGCAACATATGAGAGAATAATATCCATAACTTTTTGAACTAAGTAAATTTTAAGGATGAAATTTCTTAAGAGAGGAAGGAAATGTAATGCCTAAAAATTCCAATTTTAAGAATAGTATTTTTCGATGCATGAATAGTATTTCTCGAGCAACTAGGTCACACTAAAGTGGTCAAAAGGGAGTACTAGCCATAAAACTATGATGGGTTAAATAATGATGAAAAAAAAGTTTTTTAAAGTAACCATTGAAGTAATAAAATTTTTCACTTTGATATCTAGTGAATAATGCTCTTAGTTTACATTGAGTGGTAAAATAGTTGGGATGTGCCTTAACTGACTTGGAAATATCACAACCCAATGGTGTTCGAATTAGAATTTTTTTTTTAACATGAATAAGTCTTTTATTTGAATTTCTTAAAAATGTGATTGATTAACTAAATGATTTCTCATTGGGTTTTGGACCCAAGATTTTAGAGGTCCCTAAATTGAGAAATTTTATAATTTTTGGTGTAGAGAAAAGTATTTTTAGAGTTCTCAAACATTAATATCACATTTTTTATGCTTAAAACTTATAGAAGATTAATCATAGCCATCAAATCACCATACGGTGTGATCATGGCCATCTATGGTCTTAATATAAAAGGTGTGAGTAAGTGTAGGTGTGACACATGATCATAAGCCCCTCATCTTATGACACCTCTCACTCGATCTAGTCACCAGACCTGAATAAAGAGTATACATACAAATGTGCAATCTGAACTTACTTAAACTTTTTATGTTAATTAAAAACCCGAATAAATTAAAACTTCTTTAAACAAATTTTATTATATGTTAAACCTTGAAATTGTCATTTAAATTAAATTTTTCCTTGACATTTTAAAACCATTTTAGGAATCCTCATGTTGAAAATCTAGCAACATAATAGCTATATCGGGACACTATCCTAAAATTGATGGTAACCCAAGATAAGAAAAAGCATTTCAATTACTCAACAAATCTCATTTTCCAACTGTTGTGATCCTTTGATCACTCCAAATCAACCAACAACACAAAACACATTTCATGCTATAGGAAAAGATATCATACAAGTATAAAAATACATTTTAAACTTAAAAGTTATTAAAAACATTTACATCTCATATTAAACCTAATCCCTTTTATGCCACATATAAGTGCCATTACATAATTTCATCACATAATACATATATACAAAATAACAAAATACCAATAAGTATTCTTCTCTTGATTTGCAATAGATATTGAGGCTTTGACTCTAATATGGTTCTTTAACCTATGCATTGCAAATAAAATTATGCGCTAAGCAAATTTGCTTAATGGTGTAATCAAGGTAGTTTAAGTGCACACATAGCCGCACTCATATGTGTATAATAATGGCAAAATATATGCAGCAATATACACATAAAATGTAATATCTAGAAGAAGTAGAATGCATGCATATGACTTAAACTTCATAAAGTATGCACATTATCATAAGAAACATCTATCAACTTTATTGAATCTCAATTATTAACCTTTTTTTAATGAATTTCAATATTAAACATATTTTAGTGTCCATACTTAATAAAACACATGACTATACTAGATAATGGGGACACCTAGGCCATTAAGGCCATTAGGACCATGAAGACCCAAAAATGTAAACCCGAAGGCTATTAGGACTCTGAAAGTCCAACAATTTAGACCTGAAGGTCATTAAGACTATAGAAGCCCAGAAATCTCATCATAGGACCTATAGGTAATAAAAATTAACATAAGACCCATAGGTCATGACATTAGGTATAGAAGTACCCTAGCAGTTGCTAAACCCTTAATTGTTCGGTTAACCTATCGAATCTAGGGTGTTAACTTGTATAGGCTAATCACCAAATTTTATTTTCTTCATTTCACTATTTTAAGTAGCTTAATTAAATTTTAAAGGCGGTTAGGTCAACAAATGACCAATTAGGGAAAAATATAAATCTTTAGATTCTTATCATGATTCACATATGTATATAACATACACTCCTTAACATGGCTTGACATGTTTTCATAAACACACATGTACATGTTACATAACATGAACACATACCAATTAGGACATCAACATGAATTATGTCCGCACATTATTCTTATGAACATCATGCTCATTTTAATCAAGTATCCATGACTACCATCACTTCATAACATACTTTGCAACTATAGGTCATAAAGCCCACTAAGAATACTTCATTATTATTATGATATACATGATTATAATATAATTTAGCCTCAAATATCACTGCCATCTATGGTAATCCATTTGGCCATAACATAAATCCACACTTCTATAATACATGTAAACATTCTCATATACATCATAAGATACTTTAGGTCACATAACTTTATTAAAAAGAATTTTCACTCCTTGTGCATGCATAAACCACAACACACACACATACATACACCCTTATTCTTTAAGCTATTCGGCCATAACAAACATATGCACACACAACACTTATTTGATTAATTTCTATGCATTATAACATGATATCACACTTATTTAACATCATTCATAACATCAAACTGTATATGTATACACAGGCATCATTAAACATACATATGTGTATTATTACCCATTTACACACTCATATACGCTAGCACATACACTTTGACATAAATGTACATACACATATATACATAGTAAATTTTAGTGATTAAACTTATTTTGAGTTCAAAATACACCAACAAGCTTGATTATGCCTTCTCTTTGCCATTGCCTTTGTTCCTCTCACTTTTCTTTATAACTAAAAATAGGCTCATTATAGAAAATTCTGTATAAAATTATATGAGCATCAAAAATCAAATCTAACTTCACAAATGTGCTCTTGGTCACCTAAGGAACACTAGAAAAATATTGAAACCTAAAAAATTTACTGGATCAAAATAGGATTGCTATTCACCTCAACTCGAAAACTATGAAAATCCTTCAATTTTTTTGAATTTTCCACTAGAATCAAGATTTTAAGGTCTCTAAGGGTTGGATTTATGTCTTGAATTGGTTAACTGGAAGTTAAATTGAGGAAGCAAAGAAAGAAAAATAGAGCTTACTTCCTTTGTAATGATATCGGCCAACAGAAAAGAATGGGGGAGGAAAAAGAGCTACTATTAAAGAGTTGACCACATTAAAATAATTTTGACCCTTTTTATATGTGTGGCCAAAAAAAAATGCCAACATCTCATTCTCTTTCATCTTTAATCTAATTCCCAATTTTATTTCCCTCAATTAACCCCTAATTAAATCCCAAAAAATTACTTAAACAAAGTCCCATAAGTATGTAAAAAATCAAGCTAAAAAACCATGAAAAACTAATTAAAATGTAATTTTTAACTTTACCCGATTTAGTAAAAATACTTCTCGATATCCAAAAATTCCAATTCCAATGCCAATGGACTATTAGAATATTTGAGTATTAGGTTGTATCAATCCTAAATATTTTTGAGTAAAAACTGAATATTTTATGGTTCATCTAAAACTAAGTCACTATTCATATGACACTACCATAAACTTAACAATTATTTTTAACTATCTAAATGACTTCATTTTCACTTTAAATTTCACCTAAAATTATGTTATAATTAATACTTCTATTTAATAAGATTAATGTGACTCGAGTCTCGAGAAATACTATTCATATCTCGAGAAGTACTATTTATAACACTAGGATTTTTGGGTATTACACCTCCTTTCCCTTTTCCCTTTAGCTAATGCCATTCATTCTTTCTCTCTCATCTCTCTCTTTTTCTTTATAATTACACCAAATCTATATGGAAACCTTCACCTTATACACAAAAGCCCAATTAAAGCCATTAGGACCATACTAGATAATAGGAAAACTTGGGCCATTAAGGCCATATGGACCATAAAGGTCCAAAAATCTAAGCCTAAAGGTTATTAGGACTTTGAAAGTCCAAAAATCTAGACCTGAAGGTCATTAGGACTATAAAAGCCCAAAAATCTCATCATAGGACCCATAGGTCATAAAAATTTAATATAAGACCCATAGGTTATGACATTAGGTATAAAAGTACCCTAGCAGCTGCTAAACCCCTAATTGATCGGTTAACCTATCAAATCTAGGGTGTTCACTTGTATAGGATAATCGCCAAATCTTATTTTTTTAGTTTTAGTATTTTAAGTAGCTTAATTAAAATTTTAAAGGCAGTTTGGTTAACAAATGACCAATAAAGGAAAAATATAAATCTTTAGATTCTTATCATGATTCACATATGTATATAACATACACACATTAAAAATGGCTTCACTTGTTTTCATAAACACGCATGTACATGTTACATAACATGAACACATACCAATTAGGACATCAATATGAATTATGTCCACACATTATTCTCTTGAATATCGTGCTCATTTTAGTCAAGTATCCATGACTACCATCACTTCATAACATACTTTGCAACCATAGGTCATAAAGCCCACTAAACATACTTTGTTATCATTATGATGTACATGATTATAATATCATTTAGCCTTAAATATCACTATCATGTATGGTAACCCATTTGGCCATAAAATAGACCCACACTTCTATAATACATGTAAACATTCTCAAATACATCATAAGATATTCTTAGTCATATGACTTTATTAAAAAGAATTTTCACTCCTTGTGCATGCATAAGCCACAACACACACACACACCCTTATTATTTAGGTTATTCAACAATAACAA